>JAEAOA010002344.1:715000-957500 GCA_016746295.1 Potamilus streckersoni | reverse complement strand
TTCGCCATTCTCGTATAGCACTATCACATTATCGCCATTCTCGTATAGCATTATCACAGTATCGCCATTCTCGTATAGCATTATCACAGCATCGCCATTCTCGTACAGCATTATCATAGCATCACCATCCTCTATAGCATTATCACAGTATCGCCATTCTCGTATATCATTATGACAGTTTCGCCATTCTCTATAGCATTATTACAGTATTGCCATTCTCGTATAGCATTCACAGTATCGCCATTCTCGTATAGCATTATCACAGTATTTCCATTATTGTGTAGCATTATCATCGTATCGCCATTCTCTTATAACATTATGACAGTATCGCCAATCGTATAGCATTATCACATTATCGCCATTCTCGTATAGCATTCACAGTATCGCAATTCCGCCATTATCTATATCATTATCACAGTATTGCCATTATCGTGTAGCATTATCATCGTACCACCATTCTCTTATAGCATTACGACAGTATAGCATTATCACAGTATCGCCATTCTCTATAGCATTATCACAGTATCGCCATTCTCTATAGCATTATCACAGTATTGCCATTCTCGTATAGCATTATCATAGCATCGCCATTCTCTATAGCATTATTACATTATTGCCATTCTCGTATAGCATTATCACAGTATTGCCATTCTCGTATAGCATTATGACAGCATCGACATTCTCGTATAGCATTATCACAGTATCGCAATTCACTGTAATATTATCACAGCATCGACATTCTCGTATAGTATTATCACAGTATTGCCATTCTCGTATAGTATTATCACAGCATCGCCATTCTCGCATAGCATTATCACAGTATTGCCATTCTCGTATAGCATTATGACAGCATCGACATTCTCGTATAGCATTATCACAGCATTCGCCATTCTCTATAGCATTATCACAGTATTGCCATTCTCGTATAGCATTATGACAGCATCGCTATTCTCTATAGCATTATGACAGCATCGACATTCTCGTATAGCATTATCCCAGTATCGCAATTCTCTGTAACATTATCACAGTATTGCCATTCTCGTACAGCATTATGACAGCATCGCAATTCTCTATAGCATTATCACAGTATCGCCATTCTCGTATAGCATTCACAGTATCGCCATTCTCTATATCATTATCACAGTATTGCCATTATCGTGTAGCATTATCATCGTATCGCCATTCTCTTATAGCATTACGACAGTATCGCCATTCTTGTATAGCATTATCACATTATCGCCACTTTCTAAGGCATTATCACATTATCGCCATTATCTAAAGCATTATCACAGTATCGCCATTCTCTAAAGCATTATCACATTATCGCCATTCTTACGAGGCGCCGTAGCGGACAAAAGCTGTTTTTTCAGAATGTAGCCGTTGAAATTTTAACGTCACATGTCCAGAACTCCACTTTAGCGTGTTGAAACCAAAATGCTAGTCCTTAAAGTTCCGTTTTCTAGGTCGAGGTATTAGATTGTATCTGTTAAATTAAACAGGAACGGTTGAAAGTTATATTTTCTATGTCGAGGTTTCATATTTTGTCGTTCGAATTACACGGCGGTAGTTGAAATTTCAATGTTATAAGGCGAGAATTCTTAATTTACGTATTGGTTCAAAGAGTTTATGTTGAATGTTTTATTTCATATGTTGAGTATTTAGATATCATCTGTTGAATTACACAGTGCTGGTTAAAACTTACATGTCAAATGTCGAATTTTTAGATTGTATCTTCTGAATTACACTACAGTTGTTAAAATTTTAATGTTATATGTCGAGAATTTCAATTTAATGTTGAATCACATTGATTGTGCTGAAAGTTCTATTTTGTATGTTGTGTTTTTAGATTGTATCTGTTGAGTTATAAAGCAGTGATTGGACATTTAATTGTGCTTGTCAGAATTGTTATTTTTATATAGTGAAATGATGTGCTGGTATTAAAAGTAACATTACACAATGTCCATTTTAACAATTCAAAATAATATTGAGTATTAAGATACATCATCCGTGTATTCAATTATGAGGCGCCATTACATTTTATGTATTTACAGTTTGAAAGTTATCATTCACAGGTCGAGAATTACAATGGATTTCTTCGCTAGAGGTCGCTGTCGTAAAGGGACCGCGTTATTTTTAAATAAGGAGGCTACTTCTCGTTGGTGCCAAATTCAAGAGATGAAATCTAAATATTCGCCATATGAAATGGATCTTTCATCACAAACAATTACATTCTACGTGTGAATTAGGGATTCACGACATATGCTATTTAAATTTCAACCACTGCTGTGTAATTTAAACTGTACACTGTAAAACATCGACATAGGCAATAGAACTTCAAACCACCCCTGTATATTCTATATATAAAACCTAATTAAACTTTAAGTAAATGCAATTTGATCCAACACTTGCTGTTGGAAAGCTCGACATACAACATCAAAATTTCAACTGTAACTTTCTCTTTGGACCACTTTTTATCCGCTACGGAGCCTCATAATTCTCACATTAGCCAACACGAGACTATCAAAGCGACATTACGGAATAACAGTTACCTTTACAATGTTTACAGGAACTCACAACGTGTCAGATAACTCAATAAATTGTCATTTAACTCATGACATGTCAAATTAACATACAAAATTTTCGTAGGATACATACATTTGCAGCATTTGGCAACTGTTACATGTTTAATGTTTTAGGGCTCACAACAAAATATTTTGAAAATACCAATTACGTTATAAATTTTAAAAAGTGTTTAATTAAAGATGGTGGAATTAATCTAATTAAATTTAAGGCATATGATGGTCATAACTTGTCTTTTGTATCAATCTTTTTCCCATTTTAATTTTGTTATTGATAACAAACCAATTACATTTTTCAGAATAACTAAAGTTTGAAGATTAATTTACCAGGATGTTTCTCTAACAAAAATGATTGTTAAAGATAAGATATATTTGTTCCTTTGAAATATTTATCTTTCTCTCATTCTAATTTTAAATGAATTGAGACTATAAAAATGTATTGACAACTAAAATATAATATTGCCACAGTATGTTTGGGTTACCTGAATAAGTTCTTTCAGAAATGCAACAACATGATATCGAACAAAAAAAAACTCAGCAAAAATTCGATAGTGTTATATCTCACATTTTGGACAACTAATAATCCAGTTCGACTGTGTAAATTAGCTTCACATATCATATTTGTCGATAAATGAGGCGGAAACGAGGATACCAGCTCGTGTTTAGTAGGAGTGTCATAACGAAGGCAACTAGTCAACTTTTGTGTGAGTGTCACGACGAGGCTACCAGCCCGTGTTAAGTGCGAGTATCACAACGAGGCTACCAAATTAAGTTTTATATGAGTGTCGCATAATTGTGTATAAATAAGTAAATATTCTATCGAGAAAACTTTAAATCGCTTGAGCATGGATTTGACCTTGAGATTATGTTTCGACCAATCACAAATAATGATACTTTTGCAAGATCGTTTCTGATTGGCTGATTGCAGAAACTTCCGAAGACTCAAGCTGGGAGTTTTACGATCTCTGGAGCCGAATAGGATAAACTAAATGTATGTAGTAAATTCGAATTTTGATGACCGTTATGGTATAATTTATTATTTAAAAATTTGAAGTTATTTAATTTGTGCAATAGGTTTTTAAACATTTCATGCAACTTTCTTTCATGAATGAAACTTGAGAAAATTCAACTGGGCAGAACTTACTGCCAATAAAAGAATTATTAAATTGTATCTCTATATCCAATTGTACTCTTTTAATCAAGATAAAATATCTTGTCGCAATTCTTTCAAAAGACTTGCAATTGGAAACATGAGAGAAATTAGTTCCTTCGCGGTGTCAAATGAGTCTCTCTTATGGAGAATTATAAATAAAATTGGAAACTCGAGCCAAGGTCCGATAATAATGTGCATAGATATTGAAGGTTGTGATCATCCGACTTGAGGTTCTTAATGCTTGGATCGAAATGCGAAACTCGTAATCATCACAAAACAGTTAATAATCCCTTCGTGACAAACTGTTTCAAGTTTCAATCAACAGATGAGCCTTTGAACAGATTTGCCTTCCGACGAAGTTTGCTTTTGAAATACAGACATGGAATGAGGATTGATAAAGATGAGATGTTTTAAATTAGAAAACGAGCCGTGAAAACTGAGATTGATAAAAATAGAAAAAAAAATTGATAACTGGATTGATTCATTTCAATGTGGTAGGGATTCCATAGCAAGGTAATACTTACAAAAATTGCGGTCAGCTACTTCCTAGTAGTTCAATGCTGGATTAAATATTAATTCTCACACCTTTTCTTTCCTCTTTCCTTCTAATTATTTGTGTCTCATTTCTAGTATGAAATACAGATTACTAGTATTGTATACTGATTACTAGTACTAAATACAGATACTAGCATTGTATACAGATTACTAGCATTGGATACAGATACTTGTATTGTATAGTGAGTATTAGTATTGTATACTGATTACCAATCTTAAATACAAATACTTTTATAAATTGAATCATGATTACTATTATTGTATGCAGATTAATGCATTGAATACAGATTTTAAAGACACTTGAATAGTATACCGATTACTAGTATTGAAAACTGATTACTAGTATTGAATACAGATACATGCAGTGTATATTGATTACTAGTATCGAATACAGTTTACCAGTATTGAATACAAATAATTGTAGTGTATACTGATTACTAGTGTTGTAGACTGATTACTAGCATTATACGCTGACTGCTAGTATTAAATACAGATTACTAGTATTGCATTACTAGCATTGTACTCTGACTGCTGGTATTGAATACAGATTACTAGTATTGTATACAGATACATGCGTAGTATACTGATTACTAGTATTGAATACAGATAATTGTAGTGTATACTGATTACTAGTGTTGTAGACTGATTACTAGCATTGTACGCTGACTGCTAGTATTGAATACAGATTACTAGTATTGTATACAGATTACTAGTATTTTATACAGATTACTAGTATTGAATAATGATTACTAGTATTGAATACAGATTAATAGTATTGCATACGGATTACTAGCACTGAAAACTGACTACTAGTACTAAATACAGATACCTGCATTGTATACTGATAATTAGTATTGAATACAGATAATTGTAGTGTATACTGATTACTAGTGTTGCATACTGAGTACTAGCATTATACGCTGACTGCTAGTATTGAATACAGATTACTAGTATTGTATACATATTACTAGTACTGTATACAGACTAGTAGTACTATATACAGATTACTAGTATTTTATACAATTTACTAGTATTGTATAGAGATTACTAGACTTGACTACTGACTACTAGTACTGAATACAGATACATGCATTGCATACTGATTACTAGTGTTGTATACTGATTACTAGCATTGTACGTTGACTGCTAGTATTGTATACAGATTACTAGCATTAACTACTGATTACTAGTATTGTATACAGATTAATAGTATTGTATACAGATTACTAGTATTGTATACAGATTACTAGTGTTGTAAAAATATTACTAGTATTGAATACTGATTACTAGTATTGAATATAGATACATGCATTGTATGCTGATTACTAGTAATGAAAACAGAATACCAGTATTGAATACATATCCTTGTATTGTATTCTGATTACTAGCATTGTACACCGACTGCTAGTATTGAATACAGATTTCTAGTATTGTATACGGATTACTAGTATTGTATACTGATCACTAGTACTGAATACAGATTGCTAGTATTGCATACTGATTACTAGTATTGATTACAGATATTTGTATTGCAGACAGATTATTAGTATTGTATGCTGATTATTAGTATTGGATAATGATTGCTGCCGTTGTATACAGATTACTAGTATTAAATACAGATACTAGTATTGAATATAAATTACTAGTATTGTATACAGATTACTAGTATTGTATACAAATTGCTGTATTGAATACAGTGTATACAAACACTTGAATTGTATAGAGATTACTAGTATAGAGTACAGATACTTGAATGCTGATTGCTAGTATTGAATACAGAATACTAGTATTGTACACATATTACAAATTTTGTAACCGATTACTAGTATCGAATTCAGATTACTAGTATTGAATACAGATTACTTGTATTGAATACAGATTACTGGTATTGAATACAGATTACTAGCATTGTATACCGATTACTAGTATCGAATTCAAATTACTTGCATTGAATACAGAGTACTTACATTGTAAACTGATTGCTAGCATTGTATACAGATTACTTGTTACAATGAAACCAATTATTCCATTCCTAACAATTAACAGTCATATGTGAAGAGAAAAAAATGTCATAAACATTCTTGTGCATGTAAAATTCCCTTTTTCCTAGAATGATGAATGATCGCAATTTCTCAAGCCTTGAAATATCGCAATTTTCAGGCATTGGCCTTCAACAATATCACATGCTAAGAAATTTAACTGTCGCAAAAGTTTCAAGCACAGAACAATAACGTGATTGCGATTAGAAATTTGGGCCTACCTGATCAATGTCTTGATTTTAAACAAACATATTACATGCTTATTTGTTGTCTATGATTGTAGATTATACTTTCAGATTATTATTAGTTGCAGGTAGACATGTTTATTTGGGTTTGAGTTCAAGACATTGGTTTATCCTTTGAGAATTCCTGGTGTACCTGATGGCCATGATTTTTACTGAAAGTTTAGAAAGAGATCTAAACCTGAAGACAATTTGGCGATTTTAGAAATCAACTTTTGACACTCAGCCTGGTTTTCTCATTGTGTCTTGGGTTTTGTATATTATGGTTGTTTATTTTAGAATTACTCATTCCTATCTTAAGATTTGAAGTAGAAATCAGTCTTTTAGTTGTGTTTAGTTTTAATTTCAGAAGATTTACTTTTTTAAATTATTCATTAAAACTACAAAGTGCTTATTAACACATTCGGACTAACTCGCTATTTTAGGATTATTATTTCTAGACAACAGGAACGTCAACACTTTCAATATTAGAATTTAACTGAGAAATCACAGAAATTCAATTGGAACTTAACACATTTGGACTTGTGATAGAAATTTTTTAAATGTTTGGGATTTAATTCACAATACTGAAAATTCTTTTTAAATTTTCATTTTGCATTCTTGGAAAATAAATTATTCGTTGAATGTTATAAACATGTTGGCTGTATTTGCTCCTTTCTGTTACTTAGTTTAAGACTATAGAGTCGTAACAATACGTACATGTGACAGACAAACAGCCAATTTGTGTGTGTGTGCGTGTATATTTAATAAATACACAGAGAGAACCAATGACCTTAAGAACTGCAGGAATATCCAACAACTTAGAACCACAATGGGAAGGCAAAACAAAAAAGTATAACTATTATATAATGCCACAACAGCTGGAATGTGTGCGGCAAAAAGTTTCCTACGTTTCGACCTCATCTTTTTTCTTCGTATGAGGTCAGCAAAAAACATATATATATATATATATATATATATATATATATATATATATATATATATATATATATATATATATATATATATATATATATATATATATATATATACATAAGCATGACACTAAATGTAACACATGTAGAAAAATAAATATTATTTGGGGCAAGAAGCAAACCCATTCACAATAGCAAAGAGATATAGAACTCAAGTAAAGGAACAAAATAAGAAAATGGATAAATATCAGGCAAGATTAACCAGGCAATATATATATATATGCACAGTGCATTTTTCAAATGGGGGAAACTTGCACCTCCTTTGCCCGCCATCTCTGGACTCACACAATCGACAATTGAAGAATTAAAGCAAGAAATACAACAAGCAACACAAATAGTGTCCATGCAATAAATGACTTTAAAATATGTTGTACAGTAAAATATGCTAGTCAATAACACCATCGACCCAGTTGATAGATAAATCAGACTGTGCTCTATGATTTGTCTGTGGTTATGAACAGCAAACGATGGTTTTATATATAATGAAACAACTGGCTGCTAGCGATCTTGGATAATTGATTCGTCTGGTAATTAGCTAAAGTGTTCATTTTTATCAGATAAGTGTAACCCCTGGGTCAAAGAAATGGACAACATTCAGATCTACACCCATTAACCATATAAACACCGAATGCCCTGGGTCAAAAAAAATTGGACAACATTCTGATCTACACTCAATAACCATATTAACACCGAATGCCCTGGGTCAAAAAATTGGACAATATTCAGATCTACACCCATTAACTATATAAACACCGAATGCCCTGGGTCAAAAAATTGGACAACATTCAGATCTACACCCATTTACCATATAAACACCGAATGCCCTGGGTCAAAAAATTGGACAACATTCAGATCTACACCCATTTACCATATAAATACCGAATGAAAACTGAACAGATGAATTCAGATATTAAAATGACATTGACCACTAGGTTTATTCCCCCTCACACACCTCTTACGGCTCAAACTTGGTGTACTAGGGGGTGGAGTGGGGTGGGGTGGGGTGGGGTGGGGTGGGGTGGGGTGGGGTGGGGTGGCTGGCGTGGGGTGGGGTGGGGTGGCTGGCGTGGGGTGGGGTCATCAAGAGAGAAAATCGCATATATGCGTTTACTGAATTCTTGTTTTTTTTAAATGAAATGTTGTTCTTGGAGCTGTATAACTTCTTTGTTGATAAGATTCTACAGCAATATAAAAACGCTAATAGAATGAAAGACAAGAAAGCAATAAACAATGAAATAATTATGAATAGACTACAAGGATGAGAAAGTACTAAAACTATAAATCATTTATATCTATAGTACAAGAACGAGAAATTACTAAAACAATGAATCATTTATACCTATACTACAAGCATAATAAAACGCTCAAAACAACGAATCATATTTGTTTTGAATACGACGACAAGAATACAGACACCTGAAAGCACTAAATGCAACGAATCATGTATAACTGGCTACAAATGCAAAAAGCAATAATAATAATAATAATATTGATAATAATAATAATAATAATAATAATAATAATAATAATAATAATAATAATAATAATAATAATAATAATAGTAATAATAATATTGATAATAATAATAATAATAATAATAATAATAATAATAATAATAATAATAATAATAATAATAATAATAATAATAATAATAATAATAATAATAATAATAAACAAATAAGAAATTAAGAAAAGTTGAACTGTCGTTTTAGGCTTAGTTAATGACTTTTCTAGTTAAGTTTTGAATCGGGTCTGACATTCGAGTTATTTAGCTGCGTGGAGTTAAACACATATTTTTCTTTCATAAAGCTATTCTCACCATAAGGAGATTGATATTGTATATGACAAGATATTTAATGGATTCATATCCATCTTAATGTATTGTTCACATTGTTAGCGCTATCTTCAAAATTTATTCAAGGACCCTAATAGGTTGTGTCATATTAAAGTATAAATGATAATCGTGTTTTGGCACGAGAAAGAGTTAAAATGATTTAGTGAATTTAATAATGTTTATAGATCGCCTATCGGCTATTATTTTATTTTTGTGTCATAGCCCCTGTCAAAACCTGGATGATATGTTGTGTTGACATGAATACGACTGAAAATAAATGTGCCGATTTGTTTGTCTCCCATTGAAAGCGAGAAAGACGTATTTGGCAGAATTATCTTTGGATTAATTTTTTTTAGCTTTGAAAATCCCATCATTATATAAGCCAATAGTGACGCCTTTAGTGTCTACAACTATTGTGCTACGAAGACGACGATAAACGATTATCATGTCTTCCAAAAGAAAGCCAAGGAAAGGAAGACTCAAGAGCATTGAGCAAATTAAAACTATTGTTTCAAATCTGTCATTCACTGTAGAGTAATTTGCAAACAAGAGTGCCACATTCTGGCGGTATAGCAAAATGTATACATTAAACGGAAAATGCATTCCACCTCATATGAAATTAACCTACCGATTAATGAACTTATCAAAGGAAATCATAGTATGAAATGGAAACAAAATTCTAAAAAAATAAGGCATGCGGAGATTAAAAAATTAATTTTCATCGCATTTACCAGATCATTTTGCATGGAGAGTTTACGTAAACATTCTCGAAGTTATAAAATAGCGTGTAATGGTACGGCAGAAGAAGATGTTTCTATAAGAAATGCAATTAATTACAAAGTCCAAACCCTTGTAAGCTTCAGACCCATTTTAAATCGTAACCAGTGGCGTCCGTAGAATTATTGGGTGAGGGGGCAAACATGTAGTGGTAGCTATAATATTTTACGGTTATAGGTCAAAACATATTTAGAGATTAATCCAGAAGGGTGGGGAATAAGTGTCCCACACCCCAAAATCTAAGTGCTGGCGTACATGATTGTACCCCACTTCAATCTCGGAAAGTCAAATCTGGCACAATTACAGATTGAATTATTGAATCCCATTGTACCTTACACATTTTAAAACAATAACAATGTCATGTCCGTCCATGCAATAATATTTTCCTATCTATCTAGTAAATTGCATGAAACACTAGTCTGTGGCGTGGAATTCTTAGTGACAAGTCGTATAAATGTGGAGAAAATGTGATGCAAGTATGGTATTAGTGTCTTGTGAATGTGTGTTCGTTTGTAATTAGGAAAAAAATATGTTATGGCATTAGTGCATTTGAAAACACATTACTCAGTAGCGCTTTCTGAAGGTATGAGATTTAAGGTGTTAGCCATTTATTTTAAACTTGAATAATGTCATGTTGACTTTGCTCTTTTTATTGTTACAAGCCAGGGGTCTTTTGCTTGACCGAGCGGTGTCAAAACCCTGGCGCAAATCCCGCTAGAAGTCATAAGTTTACCCCATATTTCCAAAGACTTCTATACAACTTCAGTTGTATGTTGGAAAGCCCGACTTGTTCATTATATACATAAATTTTACAATAATCAATGTAAGACCACATTATTTACAACTTGCCAATTAACCATCAACCGCACATCCGCACAGTTTCTCTACATTAACTTTCCGTTCCGCTATTAGTTCACACCGTAGAAAATCTACAACTATCCCTAACACAGTGGACTATTTTAACTGCCCACCTGATGCCAGTCGATCTATCGTTTCAAGGTACATCACACCAGTAAACCTTTATCACATTTGCCACTATGGCGAAATAAACGTTATCTTCCGAGTCCTTTCTCATTTATTCCATTGTGTAATTTACTGGTTTCCAACCATAAATACTGCCGCTGTAGTCACAACACCGATGTACACCACTAGGTTTTATAAAGTGCTACATCAGAAAAGGGACAGTCATGCGGATTAGGTCTGAGTTCGCTACTTATTGACCATGGCATCTTAGACACTAACTGACACTTTCTCTCCGTGACCTTCGCTCCTTATAATTGACTAATTATTTCGTGCTAAGGAATATTTCCCATTGCACCGAATTCCAATAATCAAACATGTACACATTGCTTAAACTAAATGCACATCTTCTTCATTTTATTATTATTATTATTATTATTATTATTATTATTATTATTATTATTATTATTATTATTATTATTATTATTATTATTATTATTATTATTATTATTATTATTATTTTTTATTAACCTTAGAAATATTTTCCTGTTGAATGCAGAAGATTGAATTGTCATTGCTGACACTGCTCACTGTGTGTAATATACACTCAATAGACTGCATACATATTGCTAAAAGTTAGAATTCAAAGTAAATATTGGAAAAACAAGCGTGATTGCATTTCTCAGAGGTGTACATCTCAGAAGTAAATAACTACCCTACAGAGGTAAAGCTTGGATCATATAAATATTTAGGATTCTAATTTCTTCAAAAATCTCCTGATACATAATGACAGAAAAACTATCTTTACACACATTCAAAGCAATGAATATTTTAAAGCTAAGTCTTTCAAAATTTAACAATATACCTATAACAGGATTGCTTCGTCTGTTTATCTCAAAAATAGTTTCCATTCCTATTTATGGGACTGAAATATCAGGGGTTTTAATGACAACAATATTGAAAAAGTTCTTTTGTTATTTTGCTAATATTCTTGGTATAGGCATATATACTGAAAAAGTTTTTTGTTATTTTGCTAATATTCTTGGTATAGACATATATATGTTTACTCCAAATGCATTTATACATGATGAATTAGGAAGAATTAGCATGCAGAATATAAAACATACTTATTTTTAAATGTTGGCTTAGAATTCTAAACACGCCAGAAGACACGTGAAATTCTAAACAATGTAAATTTACACCTAAGATAGGGAGATGTGATTGCTGGGATAAAGGTGTTAGAAAGCTTCTATTTACTTATTGATTTGGAAATGCTTGGTGTACTCAAAGCGCACGTGATGAAAATAAATTTTTTCGAATGTTTTATCAGGGATGTGAGGATATATTTAGGACAAAAATTCAGGATGAAATTAAATCAGTGGAGAGACGGAGTTTCTATCGGTCATTGAGAACAGAATTCACTTATCACAAATATTTAAAATTGTTTGGATATAGAGATTGGTGTTACATTATCTCTATGCTTAGAGCGGATAATTTGCAAGTCAGAGGTAAAATTTGTAATGTTTTGTTGATGTTCAATATTATTACTGCATGTCCGCTATATGGCGAATTAAGAAGAAAATATATTAAATATTTATATATGAAAAACATCGTTAGATTTTCCTTTTACAAAATGATAATTAGAAATTCTTATGACTGAGTTAGCAATGTTCACTACAAAGACTTAAACATTAAAGAAGCCGTTTTGTCATCAGCTCCAATTCTTCTGTTACACGCTTAAACACTTTTTTTGTACCGCATGATGCACGAGTACGTATCATGGGCAAGACACTTACATTATAATAAACTACTACAAGTACTACAACTATTATTATTATTATTATTATTATTATTATTATTATTATTATTATTATTATTATTATTATTATTATTATTATTATTATTATTATTATTATTATTATTGTTGTTGTTGTTGTTGTTAAAATAATTATTTAAAAATCCGGGGGAAAATTAATCATTTTGAAATTGATACAAATATCAGCCCATGTTCTACATTATTTCTTATTATAACGTTTTCGTCGTTACCTTTAAATGTTTTGTTTTTCCCTTAATGAGTCACAAAAATATCATTACATGTACTGAGATTCCGTATGTTTCTGTTAATAATTCTTTTTCTCTTGAACGAGAAAAATAATAGTTCTGTATACATTACTGCTGTTTTTAACGGACGAGAAGAACTAACTTTTAAATATCCCATCAAGCCGCTCTCCTCTTCCAGCTTGCATTTGTCTCCCTTCTCTTTCGTTCTCTAATTGCATTTGTCTCCCTTATTTCCCTTTCTCTAACTGCATCTCTCTCTCTCTCTCTCTCTCTCTCTCTCTCTCTCTCTCTCTCTCTCTCTCTCTCTCTCTCTCTCTCTCTCTCTCTCTCTCTCTCTCTCTCTCTCTTATTGCATTTGTCTCTTCTTTTACTCTTTCTCTAACTGCATTTGATTCTCTTTTTCTATTTGTCTAACTGCATTTCTCTCTTCTTTCCCCCTCTTTAACTGCATGTCTCTCTTATTTCTCTTTACATGCTTTTATCTCCCTTCTTTCCTTTTCTCTAACTGCATGTCTCTCTTCTTTCTCTTTCTCTAACTGCATTTGTGCCTTTTTCTTTCTTTTTCTAACTGTATTTGTCCCTCTTTTTTCTCTTTCACTAACTGCATTTGTCTGCCTTCTTTACTTTTCTCTCACTGCACGTCCCTATTTTCTCTCTAACTGCATTTCTCTCATTTCTCTCCCATTTTTCCCTTTCTCTAACTTTCTCTTCTTTCTCTTTCTCAATCTGCATTTGTCTCTCTTTTTCTCTTTCGCTAACTGCATTTGTCTCTCTACTTACCCATTGTCTAACTGCATTTGTCTCTCTTTCTTCTCTTTCACTAATTGTATTGTCTTTCTTCTATCTATTTCTGAAGCTCAAGCTTCCTTGAACTTATTTCCGTCTTGTATTTTAATTTCAATTCCATTAATGTCGTGTCCGACTCCAGAGTCCTGCTAATCAAACCCAAAGAACTTTTATCCAAAAATATTCTTTCCCACCAAATGTTTGACCAAACTATTTATTTATTTATTTTACTTAGTTAGAAAGGGCTTCTTCTCAAACAATCATATTGCATATTTTACGAAACACTGTGTGAATTATAAAGTTAATTCATGGAGAATTCAGCCCCAAACAGATCCAGACCCGTTGTGTGAATTATAAAGTTAATTCATGGAGAATTCAGACCCAAACAGATCCAGACCCGTTGTGTGAATTATAAAGTTAATTCATGGAGAATTCAGACCCAAACAGATCCAGACCCGTTGTTGTTCTGTATGTTTTTCATCATTTCATTTAATTCTTATATCTACAAAAAAAGAAAACCAAGGATTATTTCAACCATCAAACACCTGGCTATCTACATAACTATTTTTTCACGAAATATACACTAGTGCTATGCAACATATTTGAAAACGTAAGGAAGATAGTATACATTATTAAAGTTTACTAGGTTTATCTCATGATAGAAGTGTATTGATGTCGGGTATTAACGTAATGTAATAGAACATGACATGTTGAGAGCAAAATACGAGGACTATTTCCCATAATGCCTCATGACTATAGTAAAGCCAACAGCAAATGCTACTCCAACAAAAATTGGTAAGATGAAGAATAAGGAATATTAAGATCCCTCGGAATCCAAGGCGTATATTGTGTTCCTTTCTAATCTTAATGGCAAAGCCGTTAACTCGTATTGGACGCGAAACGTGTTATACGTGGGCAACCGATAACCAGATAAAGTGGTGGAGGAACGTGTGTTCTAATTACCAGTTGACTGATACTAGTTGCGTTTTACGTGTGAATTTGGATATTCATTAGACTCACATTTGAATGACTTTCCGGTAGCTATATAGACTCTTCCTCCAGATGAAAAACGATACATCAGGGCATTGAACAACACATATGGTTAAGATCATACATAAAGCATAATGCGAGCTGGACACGATGAAACGTCAAATGATTTTGATAAGGACTTTAAATTGCTAAATAACAGCGAATTTGGTAAGCAAATTGAACATCACCGGAATGTATGTATGTATGTATGTATGTATGTATGTATGTATGTATGTATGTATGTATGTATGTATGTATGTATGTATGTATGTATGTATGTATGTATGTATGTATGTATGTGTGTGTGTGTGTGTGTGTATGTATGTATGTATGTATGTATGTATGTATGTATGTATGTATGTATGTATGTATGTATGTATGTATGTATGTATGTATGTATGTATGTATGTATGTATGTATGTATGTATGTATGTATGTATGTATATATACGTATGTATATAAGTATATACATATATACATATGTATATATGTATGTGTATGTATGTATACGAATATGTATATATATATATATATATATATATATATATATATATATATATATATATATATATTTGTGTGTGTGTGTGTGTGTGTGTGTGTGTGTGTGTAAAGAGAACACTATATATGACTGTCAGTCAACATTAAAAGCAAGAAAATAAATTAACGGAGTCAATTTAGTTTGAATTTAGAAAAATGTTGTCATGCTAACGATTGGTGTATGATTTTACTAAACAATGTTTGAAAAATAAATACGGTATAGAGTGAGGTTGTAAATGACCTATTATGATTCATTATGCATCTTCACTGAGATCATAGAGTCACGTGAACCATGACATCAAGTACTTCGATACTAGTAACTATCCGAATGACAACGTATTATGAAATCCCATAAATGAAAAATAAAATGATATCACACATTTTAAGGACTGGTCAAATGTTGTTAGAATAAGATAATATTGTGTGTTAAAATCAAATTATATTCATTTAGATGAACAAACACGACCAATTATTTTGTAATGATATATTTTGTGTAGATTTTAATTATTTGTATTAATTCATAATGAAATAAGACGTATCATTTATTTAATGACATTTGTAATATTAGTGTTCTAACTTCGTAGTTTGCACCCGTAAAAATGCGTCAAGAAGTGCATACGTCGATATGATAATTAAATTTCAAGGCTAAGTAGAACTAGTTCAAGAAAACATCACATGATGCGAAAAAGACATCTGTTCTCAAGATTGGCGGTCATACATGTTTCAAGAAAGAATCCTCACCTAGCTCATGATTGGTTTGATTAGAGCATCGGTTGTTGACTGAATTTTGAGAATTTCGAAATACGTTGATTCAATCCAAAGCTTCATGTTATCTATGTATAACCTTTTTACGCAGAACTTCTCATTCTTAACATTTTTCTGGATTTGGAACATACAATTTTAATAACTTGACCTATTTATTTCTTTAATTTGATACCACTGGTTGGAACTACGATGCTGTGATATTTAATTAAAACTATTTGGATATTAATTATCGTGAAATATTCGAGGACATGGATTTAATTTTTGTCGGATTTAGTGTGAAACAGTCAAGGACATTTGGATTTAAAAAGAGTGTGATTATTCGGTGGTATTGGTTTATAAGGATTTAACAGTTTTCATTTGGAATACCTTTGGAACGTATCTGGATTCCTCTGATCTATTGGAATTCATAGTACATTTGTGATTTTAAGCAATTTATTAACCATTGTAAGTTATGTTTGATTGTTTCATTTTGAAATTTAGGGATATAAAAATATATTTTATATAATACAAAACTTGTTGGTTATTACTCTTTTTTTTCGTAACTTAAGCCTCCAGGTCGTAAAAATATAAGTAGTGTGATCAAAACAAACAATTCAATTTTTGCAATAAAAACTGCCAAGCGATGGATGTACTTCAATAGCCTCACGAGCTGTATAGCACCACAAAAACGAAAATCTAGTATCATTTATGTTATATTGGTAATGAATATTCGGCTCTAATTATAGGTAAATATGGCTAATTATTTTTTTTAAATTTGTGCTATATCTCTTTTTATTGTAGTTTGTTATAAATAAATTGTAATTCTGACTCATTGTGATTTTATCTTTAGAACTCTAATTGAAGCATTCGGCAACTATGCTTTTTTCGTGGTCTTGGTATGTCATTCTCTGTTTAGTTGTATCCATGTTCATCTCAAGGCTAAAACAAAATCCCAATAAAATTTTTTATGAACCAGGTTTCATTCTGGTCGCTTAAAAATAGAAGATATTGTTTCTAAATTCATTAGAAATATATTGGTAACAGTTTACACAATCCATATTCTCCATTGAAATCAGCAGTTTACCATTAATGATCACAATTTACTGTTTTCACACATTCATGTGTCACTCTGTGCTCATCTCTCTCTCTCTCTCTCACACACACACACACACACACTGTCTGTCTGTATGTCTATCTGTCTGTCTCTCTCTTATCTGTTCATTTTAACTGATGTAACTACCGTTTGGTTGTTTTTTTTAGACAATCTCTACATCTCTGATATTCTGCATTTTGTTTCTTCTCGATGTACTGTGTCATTTATAATATTTTGCGACTGATCGTATTTCCTATAACCTTTGCTTAAAAATTCTTACACAACTATTAGTGTTCATTGTACATTGTGTTCCCCAGCAGTGTGATTGTACCATTTGTTCCCCAGCACTTTAACTGCATACACTACTAGACGTGAAATGAAATTTACGAAAATAAATACAGACTTATGGATCTGTACAATTATACAGTGTAAACATTTCATCCAGGAAAATAACTACTACAAAATAGTATGTTTTTCTACATTGATGAATCTTTCTTGAATGCACTTTGAACTAAATGTAATTTTCCTTATCATTAAATCAACCTTTGGGCAATTGTCATTTTAGATGTTCATAATATCTAAGACAAGCTTAGAATATTTTACACTATATCTCTTCATACTTAACCCAGAGTTTGAATCAAGCTCATATTTAAAAATATTTGATGATATTGATTTTAAGTTCTTCCATCTTGTCATTATTTACCTGCTAGAACATTGTATAAACTGTAGTTGCCCAATGACGCTTCTTATGACGCTTGATGCCCAATGAAGCTTCTTATATGATGCTTGATGCTCAATGACGCTTCTTATATGATGCTTGATGCCCAATGAAGCTTCTTATATGATGCTTGATGCTCAATGACGCTTCTTATATGACGCTTGATGCCCAATGAAGCTTCTTATATGATGCTTGATGCTCAATGACGCTTCTTATATGACGCTTGATGCCCAATTAAGCTTATTATATGACGCTTGATGCTCAGTGACGCTTCTTATATGATGCTCGATGCCCAATGACGCTTCTTATATATGCCATTGTGTTATTTAATGTTGTTTTTGGATTACCCTCCCTCCCGTCTAGATTTCGTGATCAGAGTTTACTCGCATGTCATGAATGTTTCGTTCTCTAATAAGCTGTTTATAATTGTTTCTACTTCCGTCACTTGCTATAGGCTAATAAAATTTTACTTGTTCATCCTATGCAAGGCTGCCATTTATGTAAATGAAACTCTTCCATCATTTATTTTCATGTCATAATGTTTTCAGTTGGTGCCCAACTGTTAAATGTTCATCGTATCCTTTGCTTTTCACGAGCTCCTTTACAGTTCATTCTTTTGGTTTTCAGAATCTTTTCGATTTTAATTATGTCATCTTGCTTTTGAATATTTTCACTCTTTAAAGGTTGCTATAAATCTTCGCTTTAGTTATATATCTAATTTTCTTTAAATTTTGTAAGCAAAGCGGTCTTTAAAAACATATGTCCCTGTATACATAAATTTTTATGTTTTTGCCAAATTTAATATTTTTGCATATCAGCACTGTCGCTTTGTGTTGTTATTATTTTGTACTAAAATATAAATGTATTGTTGAGCTTATCAGTGTAAAGAGGCAACGGGTTTAAAGGTTTTGCTTGTCACTATCCAAGGCAGCACTAATACGTGCTATATCCCAGGAACTTCGGGGAAGTTTTGTTTAAGAAATATAAGTGGTCCAAAAATATATTATTATTATATGGATACGAGAATTTAAATTGAATAATAGCTGTCTGGCTTTGACCAAATCAAATAGATTAATGTTTAAACTGGGTCGGTTCTCTCTCTCTCTCTCTCTCTCTCTCTCTCTCTCTCTCTCTCTCTCTCTCTCTCTCTCTCTCTCTCTCTCTCTCTCTCTCTCTCTCTCTCACACACACACACACACACACACACACACACACATATTTTGGTCTAGCCAGTCATAACTACTTTACTTTTGTCAAGTCACCTTTTGATTGTCTCTGAGTCGAAACAATCAAATTTAAGTCTGTACCTTCCGTCATAAATATTTTAAAAATAAATTTTGAAGATATAATGTTTCTCCAAATTTAAAAATATTACAAACGAATGATACCCTGTTGATTGGTTATAATATCTTTATAACATGTGGGGTGGAGTCAAGTTTTATGACAAAAGGGCAAATTTAAGCGACGGTTGTGTGGAACCAACGCCTTCTGCACTTTGATGCGCATTTATAGGCGTTAATGGTGTTTTCTTGTTCAGTTTGACACACAAAACAGTTTATTTGTATGAACTGTACTATTAGAATCTTTTCTTTCATTGTATAATGTATTTCATGCTGAAAATTTTATTCATATTGTATCGTGGCAGTTTTTGTGACATAATGAAGTTTATCATTAATATAGCATCAACTTACATTACAAACTTCATTGATATTAAATAAACCATTCCTGATAATGGTTTGATTGATGATTCTGGTAAAAAGATGAAGAAAATGAATTACGAATCTAATTTAAAAAATAATAAGAAATGAAATAAAGCTTCTTATTAACAAACGACTAAATCTTTCTACATAAACTTGAGCTGCATCATGACTTAGCATTCTAGCGTGTTTCAATGGCAGTGTTTTATGACGATGTTGCCTACTTTGAGGAAATTACTTTTTAAATATAATCGCATATTAAAACGTTTGGTCTCACACCAATTTTCAGTTCGTTGATGAGAATCCAACGTTATTAGTACGTTTAAATTTAGTCTGCTAAACAATTATATCGGCTGTACAGTGGGAAAGATGCATATGCGAATTTATTCGTACCAGTCATTTATTCAAAGATGATAATTATATTTGTACATCAGTTGCTGAATTTTCTATAAACTGCTAAAAGGATGAATTATGGTGGAATGACAAAAAATCAAGTATTCATTATTCATTAACGTAAGCACGTAATATGGAAGGAAAAACTACATGACCTATTTTTTTAAAAAATAATAAAATTTGTGCTGTTTAATAACAAGAGGCCCAGACTGGTTTCATATTACTTATCTGTTCAACTGAGAACAGCAACTTTTGTGCAAACAAATTAATACATATATTAAAACAACCGTGAAGTGGAAAACAGTTTGGAGCACTTAGTTGATACAATAGACATAGGAAAATATTAGTGTTGCCAGTTTCTTGCTAAAAGACACTGCATTGGTTGGTATGAACAAGATTAATTTTCTTTGAGAAGACAATATTTGCCATTCGGACCAATTTAGCATTACGCTATATGTGTACATTAAATGCCACTTGGGGCCGTACCAGGAAATCTTATGTTAAAAAAGCAGCAACGTGGATCAATAGAGTTTGACAGACATAACGTAAAAAGCATGTTAAAATGAGTTTTTGAACAAAATATATAAAACAAAGGAAACCCTCTGTTTTCTATTTCAAAATGTAAACAAATTATTAATTGCTATTTAAATATCAGTATTTGTAGAATTACTTTCAGTTGTGCTCGAATATCATTTGAGTCTTTATTTATTTAAATTATGGAATAGTTAGCATTTTGGACCAAATTACTCTTTTCGGATCATTGTGAATTCATTCAAAGACATTATGGATTATATTTTTGAGATACATCGAAACCATTGGTACATCAGCACACTCAAGACCTGTAATTTAGTCGGAAGAGACTATACTTTTGGACTTGTAATAAAACTTTTAGTATTATTTGGGATTTATTTCACGATACTCTAAGTTCTTTGTAAAGTTTCAGTCTTTATTCTAGTGAAATACATTACTTATTGAATTTTACTCAACTTGTTGGGTTTGCTTTCCATATTACTTAGTTTAAGACCATATACATGCTTGTATCTAGTTTCTTTTATCAGTTATAAGTGTTCAACACGTGTTAAACTATTGCTATTTTACAATACCTTGTCAAGGTATCCTCAAAATGATTCGTTATTTCAGTCAGGCATTATTTTCTATTGGCGAGTTGGAGTTGTAATTTAGTAGTTTAATTTAATTTTTTAGTTTAGTCTCAGACTTTCTTTTGCATTTTAGCTGTGTTTTGTTTTGTTGCTCGTATTGTTTTCCTTGTTGCTCTTGTTGTGTTGTTCGTATTGTTTGGCTTGTTGCTTTTGTTGTGTTTTTCGTATTGTTTTGCTTGCTGCTTCTGTTGTGTTGTTCGTATTGTTTTGCTTGTTGCTTTTGTTGTATTGCTCATATCTTTTGCATTACTTCTATCTCTCTTTCCTGAATATGTGACTCTCGCTTTACTGTTTTCCATCTCAAGCAAAAAAGTTTGCTTTCTTTCTATTACCTTTTGTGTTGGCATGACAAAAAAATTCTGAAGAAACAGCGCCAGCTTATTATTGAAGATGAAACTTGAAAATCAAAAAATGAACGGTGCACAAAGACGCTAAATTTGAAAACGAAGAACTAATGAAATTGAAAATAAATTTTTGCAAGATGAAATTTGAAAGACTTAATCCTTGAAAACGAAAGTTATAAAGATAATTTAAAACGAAAATATAAAAATTTAAAGCAACATTTGGATATCAAAATTAAAAATGATCAGTTCTAAATGAAAATTCAAACGTACATTTTTAAAATATGAAAACTGACCATCCAAAAATGAAATTAAAATAATCATTTAAGAAATTATAAAAGATAAAATGATTGTGAAAATGGAAGCTGAAAATGAAAATGCATGAAGTATAAAAATACCGAGAAACAAAATTTCAAAATGAAAACTGAAAATAAGTAAAAGGAAATGAAGTAGAAATGATAATATGAAAAATATGGAAAATTAAAGTTTATAAAAAGTAAAATGAAATCGAAACAAAAATATAAGAAATGAAATTTGACAAAAATTAAATTGTTAACACGTTAGTGAGTACAAAACAAGCAACGAGTATGAGACTTTACGTGCGACGTCGGAAAGTTTTACCTAAGTGGGAAATGACATCAGTTATACTCTAAGCAGACCTATAGACTGGTATCCTTTGCGAAGAGTGGAAGTCAAAACCTTCACCATTGCCTCTGGACTCCGACTCATGATCTTAGATCTTAGATCCCAAGGACAGCTATCAATACGGTTGCTCACTGAAATCGTCAGCAATTCGGCCATCAAAGGAGCCATGGATCTAATCACTTTCAAGCAACAACAAATCAAGAAGTCACTGGAAATGGCCAGATGTTTTGTGCCAGATTCTTGGAACCTAACTTTTTAAAGAAAAATTACTTGAGATCTTATGATTTTTTTTACTGGTAACTGTTTGAAGTCTGTATCAGTTATGTTACATCAGCAGCAACGATATTTCGTAGGATGATTATGCTGAATGATATATTTTGGGGGCAGCGAGGGATATTTGCACCCTATAAAATCGAGTCAACTTTGTGTGGAATTTCGGTTTACGGTAACTGGGACAAACATAGTGAATGTCATCTTGTATACAAAATTTGACACCACTCTGAAAATCAAAAATTTGAGAGAAACATTTTCCTTGACTACTAGAAAGAACAAAGGACAGACCGGAAATCTATGGGAACAGGCGAAGATAACGGCTTTTATCCAGAAGAGCAAACCACAGTCACATAACACAAGCGGAAAAGACTAAACGACAGTCATAATGTGAAAATGGACAGAACAAGAAGAACATTTATTCTTCTGTTTTACTAATGATTTAGCTGAAAGAAGCAGATGCCTAGTATTGCGACTAAATGGTCTTAAATAAAAAATTTCTTTTTGGAAGAAACATTTCATGTTTTTCCTCTTCATCTGTTTTGATTAACATTGATGCTTCTCATATATAGAGGTAAGTTCGCCAGTCTTGACATTTGTCGTTGATCTGTCAACGAAGAAGAGTGAGCAGCCAGAATGTGAGCTGTGGGTTAAGCGAAACCATGGTGCACTCGGTGTGTGTGCAGCACTTTTAAGCCAAGTGGAAAATCTTAAACTAAGTCCCCGTAGAAGAGATTTTAAAAGGTTGTGGGTCTTTTTGAAAGCAGCTGAAGAGTAAATAGTCTCCTTCCTGGTGGAAGAAGATAAGAAAGAACTAGTAAAGTAGCAGAGCAAAATAAATTGAAATGAGAATACATTGGAGAATTGGGTAAAGGAAGGCTAACTATCCTCACTTTTTCCATTCCGTATCCAGTAATCCTTAGGGTGAATATCAGTGTGGTAGAACATATGTTAAATGTGCAGGCGGACGTGGAAGGTGCAGTCACTAAAGGAGAATGGCGACTGAAATAAATGAAACGGCTGTTTTCAGCCTACACAAACCTCTTCGAAAACAGAGAAATTATTAAAATTGCCGATCGACCTGTTGCATGTTCGTATATTTTTGTAATGATATTCTTTACATCCAAACGAAAATTTCAAGACTATTTTCTTATAATGATGAGACAGTGTGTCTATAAACACTAACTAAAATTGCCGTGATTGTAATTTTGTGTATATTTATTTCGCTTTTTTTACATTCTACGCTCCTCATATGCAATAGTATAAGATAGTATGGTGCAGAGTATTAAATAGTACTGAAAAGATGGGTGTTGGATGGTAATAAAAAGTGGGCCTTGCTGGATTCTACAACAAAATAAGTTGGATAGTACACAAAATATGGGGCGTAGGATGCTAATCCAAAAGTGTGTGTTGGATGATAAATTTGTTGTTGGATAGAATATCAAAAAGTAGGTGCTATATAATGTATGTTGTCTTGGATATTATTTAAACGTGGTTTGCTGGTAATACCACTTGTGTAATGGATAGTAATTAAAAAAGTGGGCGTTAGATAGAGCTATCTCGGTATTACCTATATAAATAAGGGTTTACATCGTTATTTTATTCTGGTGGTGCGCACAGCAGTACTTTTCCTCTGTACCTGTTCGTCGGTAGTTTCCATCTGTGTGTGTGTGTGTGTGTGTGTGTGTGTGTGTGTGTGTGAATTGGATATTTTAATGTAGTTTTAACATTTTTTAAGTCATATCGCTACGATATCCGTAGAGTGACAGTCTATAGTGATGTCTTTCACTGGGATATCATGACACAGACATGTAGCATCATGTCCCACCCAGTCACATTATACTGACACCAGGCTGACCAGTCCTAACACTAACTTCTTAATGCTGCGCGCAAAGCGAGGTAGCCGTTAGTACCATATTTATAAGTCTTTGGTATGACTCAGCCGGATTTGGAATCCTCGACCTCCCGCATCGAAGGCGGATGCTCTAAGCACGAGGCAACCGGAGTGGTCCGTACGGATTGTACGGTAAATCCTTAGCAATCTTCTTACACCTCTAATGGTATTAACAGTGTGTTTATATTATTCAGGACAGAACATTTTAAAAAATCTTTTTTGTTTTATGAAAAGGTAGAATCTCTCACAAATAATAGTGACCAATATAAATCTTTGTATGATCTTTAATTACATTTTTGACACCTGTCACATATGCTAGCGCGGTGGCAAAATGAATTATTGAACATATTCGGGCAAAACCCAACTTTCAGAAAAAAATTGAATTAAGAAAACAAGCAACAAAAATGGCTTATTTTCGTTCTGAACTTTACGTAATTTCTCAAGTCCTCTAAATATTCTATTGTATGCTGAGTGTGTTTAATCTCTCTCTCTCTCTCTCTCTCTCTCTCTCTCTCTCTCTCTCTCTCTCTCTCTCTCTCTCTCTCTCTCTCTCTCTCTCTCTCTCTCTGATAAATATCTAGCTGGGTGTTGCATCCTATACAAAGTTTTATTTCCTTTTAAAATTGTAGGTTTCAGAATCTATATTTCATACTTTTATCAACAGACTATCTTATATCAGCTCGATGAATATATTTCACGGAATCAACTATAGTCTGAGTTGAACAACAAAGTTGCAGTTATAGCTCTTAGACTGCAAGTTATGCATAAATTAGCATTCACATAGCAAATTATGCATCAATTAGCATACACATAGCAAATTATGCATCAGTTAGCATACACATAGCAAATTATGCATCAATTAACATTCACATAGCAAATTATGCATCAATTAGCATTCACATAGCAAATTATGCATCAATTAGCATTCACATAGCAAATTATGCATCAATTAGCATTCACATAGCAAATTATGCATCAATTAGCATACACATAACAAATTATGTATCAATTAGCATACAAATAGCAAATTATGCATCAGTTAGCATACACATAAAATATTATGCATCGATTAGCATACACATAGCAAATTATGCATCAATTAGCATACACATAGCAAATCATGCATCAATTAGCATACACATAACAAATTATGTATCAATTAGCATACACATAGCAAATTATGCATCAGTTAGCATACACATAGAAAATGATGTATCAATTAGCATACACATAGCAAATTATGCATCAATTAGCATACACATAGCAAATTATGCATCAATTAGCATTCACATAGCAAATTATGCATCAATTAGCATACACATAGCAAATTATGCATCAATTAGCATACACATAGCAAATTATGCATCAATTAGCATACACATAGCAAATTATGCATCAATTAGCATACACATAACAAATCATGCATCAATTAGCATGCAAATAGCAAAATATGCATCAATTAGCATACACATAGCAAATTATGCATCAGTTAGCATACACATAGAAAATTATGCATCAATTGGCATAGACAGCAAATTATGCATCAATTAGCATACCCATAGCAAATCATGCATCAATTAGCATACACATAGCAAATTATGCATCAATTAGCATACACATAGCAAATTATACATGAATTGGCATACACATTGCAAATTATGCATCAATTACCATACGCATAGCAAATTTTGCATCAGTTAGCATACACATAGCAAACTCATATACTATAAAATAGTATTCATTTAATCATTGGGGTGGGGATGCTCTGAATTTCTTTTGAGATGAAATGGGTTTATTTTGTCTCAAAATAATTAATATTTTTCCTAATTATATTATGGATATTATACGCTGTTATTTTGCTACAGATCCGAGCATGATATTTTTTCCTGTTATTGGCAGACGGAAATTAAACAAAATAGTATCAGACCCTTGCCCCAGAAAACAGACTGATTAGTCCTTAATATAAATGCGATATACCCTGGTAAGTATCGCGGTACGTTGAGAAATACCTTTTTTGCGCCACCCAACTCTAATACTGGATAGTATATCAAAACATGGTGAGTATATGTCATGAAATAAAGCAAGAAAATAACCCAATACTGCAATAGAATAGACATTTTTAACACAGGTCCGAGTGTCAATTAATGTAAACCTACGGCGTTATGTTAAATGCACTAAATACCCCCAAGTGGCACATATTACTAATTATAAAAAGAATCATATTCGACCAACAAATGCTGTATCTTTTAGCAAGAAACTGGTAACACTAATATTTTTGCTTGGCCTAACAGTCAATATATTAACTAAGTATTACAAACGTCCACACTCCACGTTTATTTTCATATATGCATTAATTTGCTTGCACAAGCATCTAGTTCTCGGTCGCCCAGATGAGCGGTATCATACCATTTTGGTCCTCTCGTTATTAAAAAAAACTACCAATTTCATTTAAAATGCGTCATGTAGTTTTCACTTGTCTTTTACTTACTTACGTTCTTATATACTCAAGTTTCAGTCAGTAATGGTGCAGAAATTTCAATATATTTACCGAGTGTAGTTATCCGTCGTTGGTAGATACCAAATCAGTCTTGGAGATTACACAGCCTAGACGGTATAAATCCAGTTTGCTAGCAGGACAAAAGATTCGATATTTGTCGTGAACATTTACCTAGACTGGCCATAAGTGAAAGGGCGAATTGAAGGAACATTTTTGTTTCATTATATGATCCTAAGATGTAGGTATGTGTTGCCACAGCCAAAACCTGAAACATGTAATCCTGAGCACATAAAGTCCGTTGAGACAAGGTAAATGAAGCAAATGTCAGGGTCGAAGCCAATTCGGCCATAAACAATTTGTTATTTGGCGAGCTGAAAAAAAAGTTCAAAAGCAAGATTTGTTTCTCAACATTGTACGCAGGTGCGCAAAAGAGGAGTCCATACGGGAATCACCAGACGGCGAAGTGAAGTCTGAGGTCAAACGAGGTATCTTGTGCCGGTATGATGTAACTGGGTATCTGGTGCCGTTATCCTCTAATAGTATGCCAGGAAAGCATCCGATTGAGGTTAAACAGGTTCTCGTGCCAAAAACTAAGCGAGAGCTGGCACAAGAAGGTCTACTTTGAAGCCAGGTTGTTGAACCTTTCTCGAGGGTGGCGATGGATATGATAGGTTCGGTAAAGTCGTCGTCAGAGAGTGAAAATTGTTATGTATTAACAATAGTTGATTTCACCACCCGATGCCAGAAAGCCATTGAGTTTAAAACATTGCACTGATTCAGTTACGGTGGCTGAGGTCTTGTTATGAGCTTGGTCGAGAATGTGCTTTCCTGAAGAGATACTAACTGACCAAGGCTCGCAGTTTGTGAGCCAGGTGATGGACGAATTAAACCGGTTGCTGACCTTTAGACACCTGACTACCACCCCTAAGGTCGACCCAGGGATTGGGATCCGTACCTCCCAACGATACTTTACCACATGCTAGTTTAGGATTTTCACCTTCCAAATTAGTTTATGGTAAAACAGTAAGGGGGCTCATGGCTGTATTAAAACAGTTATGGACAATGAGGCCCCGTAGCGGACAAAAGCTGTAGTTGTAGTTGAGAAAGTTGCAGTTGAAATTTCGATGTCGTTTGTCCAGAAATACAATATTATGTGTTGAATCAAATTGCATGTCCTTAAAGTTCCATTTTCTAGATAGAGATTTTAGATTTTGTGTGTTAAATTATACAGTGGTTGTTTATAGTTCTATTCCCTATGTCGACGTTTTACAGTACATTTAGAATTACACACAGGTGGTTGAAATTTAAATATCATATGTTGAGAATCCCTAGCTCACATTGTGGCGTTCAACTTTTTGTTTTGAAAGATCCATTTCATCTGGCTAGTATTTTGATTTCATCTGATATATTTCACAGCAATTAGAAGCAGCACTTTATTTAAAAATAACGCTGTCCGTTCACGAGAGCGACCTCTAGCAAATAAATTCATTGCAATTCTCGACCTGTGAATGGTAACTTTCAAACTGTAACTGCATGAAATGTAATGACGCCTCGCAATTATGTAATGTTACTTTCAAAACCAAATCATCATTTCACTATATAACATATTTCTGACAGGCACAATAAAATGTACAATCACTGCTGTGTAATTCAACAGATACAATCTAAAAACTCAACATAAGAAATGGAACTTACAGCACAATCAGTATGATTCAACATGTTAAATTGAAATTCTCGACATATGGCATTAAAATTTCAATAACCTCCGTGTATTTCAGAAGTTACAATCTAAACACTCGACATTGGACAAGGAATTTTCAACCAGCACTGTGTAATTCAACTGATGAAATCTAAATACTCAACATATGAAATAAAACTTTCAACATAAACCCTTTCAACCAATACATAAATTAGAAATTCTCGACTTATAATATTGAAATTTCAACCACAGCGTTGCAAATCAAACTACACAATCTAGAACCTTGACCAAAAAAAATATAACTTTCGACCAGTACTGTTTAATTCAATAGATACAATCTAAAATCTCGACCGAGAAAATGGAAATTTAAGGTCAAACATTTTTGATAAAACACGTGAAACTGGTATTCTGGACATAATGACATTAAAATTTCAAAGGCAACGTTCTGATTGGACCAGCTTTTTATGCTACGGCGCCTCATACTGGACGGAGGAACATGCAACCGATAAAGAACGCTCAGCATATCAGTATGGTGTTAACCTCAGCAATAAGCTGGAGGAAGTTAGCAACATGGTCCAGCATAATCTCCATGACGCACAGGAACGTCAAGCAAAGTATTACAACAGAAGCAGGAAGGAAAGACAATTTCAGGTGGATGACAAAATGTTGCTGTTGTTGTGGCTGGAGCACAGCTAATTCCAAGTTTCTTAGAGGGGACAGTTCATTGTAATGGAGAAGGATGGACAGAACTACCTTATCCATGTAAGAGACAAAGACAAACTAACATGTCAAATTATTTAAGCGTTATCGCGAAAGGAAAACACCTACAGAATTCGTGGTTGCTACACTTGTGACTGAGGAACCCGAAGATAATGGAGGAGAGACGGAAAAACTTCTCATTTTTCCTTTAACGAGGGAGGAAACCTACGTCGACCTTGTCCTTGATGAGACATAAACGATAGAGCAAGGTAAGGAGGTAGCAAATTCTAGTCCGAAGTGAAGTCAGAGCAATACTTGCTTTTGCAACCTCAGATTGGTAGTCATGCCATTCTCGATCCAGAATCCTCCAAATATCTTAGCACACATAAAGAGAAAGTTACTTACACTGTTAGAAGGAACGGGAGTTTCGAACTTGTTGGACGACTTTCTTTTAGAGACAGCTACTTAGAACTATCGTATAATTTTGCTGAGAAAATTTTAGAACGACTTATACAAACGGGATGTACCGCACTACCGTCTAAGTGCCACGTATGGTTATAGGAAATTAAACTACCTAGGTCACACCCTCAGCGACGATACACTAACCCTAGATAGCTCTAAAGTTGACCAACTTAAAGAAGCAGTACTGGCGCTTCTGACAGGGTTTAGAGACATAGTTGTTGCAAGAGTATGATTTAACTTATTTCAAGTTGCATATGGTAGTAAGAAGGTGTCGGCTACAGACCTCAATTATTCGGTTTCTGAGGAAACAAAAATGCTTAGCAATTACTTTTGGAGTATCTAAATCATAACGGTAACGGTACTTGTATGGACGAAAGCTAGTTTTGGTAACTGACCACAAATCACTCACATATTTAGCTCAAACTAAGTTGACAAATGGACGGTTAATGAGATGGTCATTATTTCTTCAGCAGTACCAGGTACGGTATATTAACGGTAGCGAGAATGTAGAGGCAGATTGTTTAAGCAGACTAGGAGAGTCTGAGGTGAAGGGTTCACCTAAGGAAGTTTAGGAAGTAAATCAGATTACATCGCCAAAAGTTTGGAGAGTACATATCTCAGACTATAATCTTTAATAGGGGACTATGTAATGGTGCAAACTTTTGTAGATATTTTTTGCAGAACATTTTTCTGTGGTCATCGTGACACGTAACCATTAAGACTGACTTATGGGCTAGGCATTTTAAAACGTGGCAGCCCGTTATGGTTAACATCGTTTATTGAGGGACATAGTTGAATTTTATTCAGAGTCCGTTCGATAATGGTCACGCAGATAGGTTATTATAAGGTAATGTAGCGAGAAATGACAATGCTAATGCAAATTAGAGCCAAAATGTTAGGAAATCTTAGACCATTTGAAATATGTCATATATTTCAAATGGCGATCTAGAGAAATTATTCCAACTTCTATGGGAATGTTAACAATTTTGGCGATTAAAGAAAGTAATCCTGATTGGCTATCTTGAAATAGGGATGGTGGGAGGTGTGTTCCTCCAAAAAATTTCATGGTTCAAGTATCATATTGCCAATGCTTAGGAAGTCCGCATTTATCTGCCGAAGAATGAACTTCTTGACTTGGTGAGAGGGAGTAGAAAGTGTTCTTCGGTTATAAATTGTCCAAGGGATAGGGAAATTTTGAGATACCAGGAACCAGAGAAGAGACGGGGAATTTTCTAATGATAAGCGATCGAGGGTTTGATATGCACAAATGAAAAAAAGCTTTTGATTACTTAATTGATTAAACTGTTGTATTTTACATACGAGGGCTCGTCTTGTTCTATTCTATATCTCTGCTCAGATATATGTTAATCATCCATTATTTTCTTATTTTATTTTATTGGTTACTCGATCCGGTCAATATCACCGTGGTCGATCATCTCCTAGATAACGATGACCAAGACACCATACGGAGTGGGAAGATAACATATTCCCCACCCCGCCATAATTCAGCCTTTCTGCCAGTTTATAGAAATGTAACAAACTGGCTGAAATATGTAATCATGGACCTTAAATAAATGATCTGTAGAATAATTTGACATAGGACAAATTTTCATTATATAACTGATTTAATCGCTTAGCAGACGCAATTTAAATGTACTAAAAATAACATTGGCTTCTCGTCCGCTAAATGAACATTGGTTTTAAATGACATTTTAATGAGCGAATGTATTCAATAAGTCATTCGTTCAATGTAGACAGTGGTTATTTTTTCTCACTTAAAAAAGTAATTTATATACAAACTCCCCCAGCCCCCAAGAAAAGAACAGCAACATAAAGCATGAAACCCCCAAAGATAATAAAATCTACAGAAACACGCTAGAATGCTAAGTCATAGTCCAGTGACCAAAGCTTCTTTATGTAGAATAAATTTAATCAATCATGCATAAGAAGCTTCATTTAATTTCTTATTATATTTTATTTAAATTTGTAATTCACACTATTCGTCTTCTTTTCTTTCCAGAATCATCAATCAAACCATTATCAGGAATGGTTTATTAAATGTCAGTTAAGTTTGTAATGTATGTTAATGTCATTTTAATGATCAACTTCATTATATTACAAAAACTACCAGGATTCAATATGAATAATATTTTCAGCATGAAATAGATTATGCAATATAAAAGCAAGATTCTTATAATACAGTTCTTACGAATAAATGTTTACTGGTTTCAAACAGAAAAAGAAAAACCACTGAACGTCGGTAATGCGCATCAAAGTGCAAACGGCGTAGATCCAATACTGACATCGCTTAAGAGTTCGTCCCAGTCATAAAACTTGACTCCACATCAAATATTACTCTGAAATATTATTACCAATGAATGTGCTTGTAATATTTTCAAATATGGATGAACATTATTTACTCAAACTCTGTAATACTTACTTATGACGGGAGGGCCAGGCTTGAATTTGAAAGTGAAATTTCCGCTCTGACCCCCCCCAAAAAAAGCGACGTTTCAGAAGCAAAGAAATTGCGATAGGATAAAACAAAATTACTAGTTCAATTTCAAGCTGATAATTGTAATTAATTCCTGGATTAGGTCTGCTATGTTCCCTCTGTTAAAACGCTAAAGGTCTCTAGCGAACAGAAGGAAATTTCCCCCCTCTCTATGATATATATATATATATATATATATATATATATATATATATATATATATATATATATATATATATATATATATATATATATATAATGCTCATTTTTTTCTTCGTTAACTTTACATTGTCAGAATCTTTCAATATTCTTCGATATTGAACACCTTCATATTGCACTCGTCCTGCTTGATGCACGTGAGCGCGCGGTAGACTATGAAGCTAAAAGAACGGTGGAAGGAGCTATATGCGCATGAATACTATTATTGTGTATTGAAGGACTCTACGATTGTGAACTTTATTTTAATAATAAAAAATAAATTTTATTATTAAATATATTTGAGTGTGAATTTCATTATTAAGTCTTTGGTAATGAAACAAAAATAAGCATATAATAAAAAGGTTACTGCATTTGAATGGAAACATATGAACTCGTTTTTTCGGATGGATATACTGCACTCCCAAGGTCGTGCAGTATAGTCATCCGAAAAACTCGATCATATTTTCCCATACAAATGCAGTAACATATACTAGTGAGGACATGCTTAGTTTTCTAAATGATTGCATGATCAGCTATGGGTATTTCCAACGACGTTAGAACAAAGCAAACCTAAATGTAAATAAGTTTGTCTCCAGAGACGTGCATATTTCAACATTTCTTATTTAGTTTTTAAAGTGATACTCCTTTTCATGTAAAGTATGTGAAAATTGAATCTAACATTTGCAGGAACATTGTACCTATTATGTCAGGTAAATCTATTCTTCCATTCAGAGCGCTCTTTTCGCATTGTACCTATTAGGTCAGGTAAATCTATTCTCCAATTCAAAACGCTCTCTTCACATTGTATCTATTAAGTCAGGTAAATCTATTCTTCCATTCAGAACGCTCTTTTCACATTGTACCTATTAGGTCAGGTCAGTCTATTCTTCAATTCAAAACGCTCTTTTCACATTGTATCTATTAAGTCAGGCAAATCTATTCTTCCATTCTGAGCACTCTTTTCACATTGTACCTATTAGGTCAGGTAAATCTATTCTTCAATTCAGAACGCTCTTTTCACATGATATCTATTAAGTCACGTAAATCTATTCTTCAATTTTGAGCGCTCTTGCCACATTGTACCTATTAGGCCAGGTAAATATATTCTTCTATTCAGAGCGCTATTTTCAAATTGTATCTATTCAGTCAGGTAAATCTATTTTTCCATTCAGAACGCTTTTTTCACATTGTACCTATTAGGTCAGGGTAATCTATTCTTCAATTCAGAGCGCTCTTTCCACATTGTACCTATTAAGTCAGGTAAATCTTTCTTCCATTCTGAGCACTCTTTTACATTGTACCTATTAGGTCAGGTAAATCTATTCTTCAATTCAGAACGCTCTTTTCACATGATATCTATTAAGTCACGTAAATCTATTCTTCAATTTTGAGCGCTCTTGCCACATTGTACCTATTAGGCCAGGTAAATCTATTCTTCTATTCAGAGCGCTATTTTCAAATTGTATCTATTCAGTCAAATAAATCTATTTTTCCATTCAGAACGCTCTTTTCACATTGTACCTATTAGGTCAGGGTAATCTATTCTTCAATTCAGAGCGCTCTTTCCACATTGTACCTATTAGGTCAGATAAATCTATTCTTCTATTCAGAACGCCATTTTCACATTGTATCTATTAAGTCAGGTAAATCTATTCTTCCATTCAGAGCGCTCTTTTCAATCAACACTGATGACTTCTCTACCAAATTTAAAACGTAGTTCGTAAGTTGGTGAATTCTTCCTTTAGCTGATCTTTCACGGGTACATTGTCCCGTGCAACATCTATTTCGTAAATTGGCGGCGTTCAAAACACACCAACCTTTCCACTACGGTTTGCTGCTAGGGAATGACCTCCCGCGGTGTAATTTACCCAGTGTGGATAGATAGAAAGAAGAATGCAAGTCTCTGAAGAAATATATTGGAGAAATAAACACAACAAGCCCCCTTTCAATGAACAAATACAAAATTTAATTAGTTTAACAACAGAAGTTAAAATGAAAAGAAATCAGTTACTTGGATACAAAAGAAGGAAAAATGTACTAACATGTACTCAAATAAAAAAGACAATACAAATTTCCTTTCCATTACTAGTCCGTGACAGAACTAATTAGGTTCTTCATTGTCTACGAGATGTGACCTTTGAGTGCAACGATGATTGACATCATCACCTTTTCTTATCCTGACAATTAGTCTTCCGTTCGTCTCTGCTCTGCCAATCTTTGTCTAGTTGCCTGATCCTGGGCTCTTGTCAGTCAAACTCTGATTCAACAATCGTCTCTGGACCAAGATTTCGGCTCAGACTTTGCTCTGGTATTTTCAGGGAAATCTCAGGAGAGTTCAGGAAAGCTGTTTTCCTTTTGCCGTTTCTTATTCGTTTCCAACGTACCTTCTACTTTCTGAGACAACTCTCACCCTTTACTGCAAAATCACAAGAGACGTCTGTCCCGTTTCCTGAGTCAAGAAAAATTAAAGACTGAAGAATTCCTCCAAAGCAAACCTTTCAATTTCTTACAGAGTTACGCCCGTAAATTACTATTAACCAATCAGAATAGGCTGTTTCCTAAATCTGTTCCGTAGAATTTTTGATTGTCAAGACAGATAATCAAGCCGTAATTAATGTTCTTTTAACAAGCAATTGTTGCCAATCTTCCCCCTTTAAACGGTTGATTTTTGGAAAGGGTCTTATGTCAAAGCTTTGTACCATAGCATATGACTCGGTCAAGTTTCGTCGCGTGGAACTAATTTTCTTTTGACGTTCAGAGATGAAATGAAAATAATCATCTAGCTATCTCTAGCCATTTCTACTTTATTTAAGTTGACTTTGAGGCAATTCCTTTGACCAATGCTTCTAAGAGTTTTCAAAATTCGACACATCACACGTACCTTATCTTCAATATTTGTAAATGTTTATTAAGACTTTACCGTTAGTTTTAAAGTCTAGTATAACTTTACTGCCAGTGCTAATGTCTGTTATAACTTTACTGGTTATTATAACTTTACTGTCTGGGTTAATGTCTAGTATAACTTACTGTCAGTGCTAATAGTTATTATAGCTTTACTGTCTGTGTAAATGGTTATTATAGCTTTACTGTCTGTGTTAATGTCTAATATAACTGTACTGTCTGTGTTAATGGTTATTATAACTTTACTGTCTGTGTTAATGTCTAGTATAACTTACTGTCAGTGCTAATAGTTATTATAGCTTTACTGTCTGTGTTAATGGTTATTATAGCTTTACTGTCTGTGTTAATGTCTAATATAACTGTACTGTCTGTGTTAATGGTTATTATAACTTTACTGTCTGTGTTAATGTCTAGTATAACACTGTCAGTGCTACTGTTACTGTCAGTGCTATTGATAATATCTAGAATAACTTTGCTGTCAGTGTTAAAGTCTAGTACAACTTTACTGTCAGTGTTAATATCTATTATAAATTGACTGTTAGTGTTAAAGTCAAGTATAATTTTACTGCTAGTATTATTGTCTATTATACCTTTACTGCCAGTATCAATGTCTAGTATAACTGTACTGCCAGTGTTAATGTCTAGTATAACTTTACTGTTAATGTAAATGTCTAGTATAACTTTACTGCCAGTGTTAATGTCGAGTATCACTTTGTTGTCAGTCTTAATATCTAATATAACTTTACCGTCAGTGTTCATGTCTAGTATAACTTTTACTGTCAGTGTTAATCTCTATTATAACTTGACTATTAGTGTTAAAGTATAGCATAACTTTCCTGCCAGTGTTAATGTCTAGAATAACTTCACTGTCAGTGTTAATGGTTATTATAACTTTACTGTCTGTGTTAATGTCTAGTATAACTTTACTGTCAGTGTTAAAGGTTATTATAACTTTACTGTCTGTGTTAATGTCTAGTATAACTTTACTGTCAGTGTTAAAGGTTATTATAACTTTACTGTGTTAATGTCTAGTATAACTTTACTGCCAGCGTTAATGTCTAGTATAACTTTACTGTCAGTGCTAATTGTTATTATAGCTTTACTGCCAGTGTTAATGTCTAGTATAACTTACTGTCAGTGCTAATAGTTATTATAACTTTACTGTCTGTGTTAATGTCTAGTATAACTTACTGTCAGTGCTAATAGTTATTATAGCTTTACTGTCTGTGTTAATGGTTATTATAGCTTTACTGTCTGTGTTAATGTCTAATATAACTGTACTGTTTGTGTTAATGGTTATTATAGCTTTACTGCCAGCGTTAATGTCTAGTATAACTTTACTGTCAGTGCTAATTGTTATTATAGCTTTACTGCCAGTGTTAATGTCTAGTAAAACTTTACTGTCAGTGCTAATAGTTATTATAGCTTTACTGTCTGTGTTAATGGTTATTATAGCTTCACTGTCTGTGTTAATGTCTAATATAACTGTGCTGTCTGTGTTAATGGTTATTAAAACTTTACTGTCTGTGTTAATGTTTAGTATAACTGTACTGTCTGTGTTAATGGTTATTATAACTTTACTGTCTGTGTTAATGTCTAGTATAACTTACAGTCAGTGCTAATAGTTATTATAGCTTTACTGTCTGTGTAAATGGTTATTATAGCTTTACTGTCTGTGTTAATGTCTAATATAACTGTACTGTCTGTGTTAATGGTTATTATAACTTTACTAATGGCTATTAATATTATCAGTTTGCAACATGATTTGGCCCTGCCCGTCTGTACATACATGTGCATATGACCCGAAAATACTTGTGGGCCCTAAAAGGATATTTTGTGCCTGCCATGTTTTTTTATCCCCATTTTAGGCCTTTTATTTACTGGAACTTCTTTGACTAAAACATATCTTAGCATGATTTTAGGTAGAAATCCGAAACTTTTTATTTAAATGCGAATAACATGACTTCATTTTTCAGTACAGTGTAATAATATAGAACTAGTATTTTGTTTTTGTTTTTCCGAAACATTTTAGCAAGATGCTAATGATTAGACAAATATGCGTTTTTGAACGCACATGGACCTGATCTGATTATATTTCCTTCTCACTAATCAATTTTAATATTTTTGATTATTTGTTTGAGTCAACAGTGAAGTTTTCCAACTAAAAATACAATTATCTAAAAGATGTATGGATCTCAGTATCAGACGCGACTGTACAGTCGACATATTGGAATCGAGTTCGATTCTTCTGTTGAGCGGAGAAGTAATAACTTGAAACCTACTTGAGTCATACATTTTGTGCGTGTTGTGTGGAGGGGTGGTTGTTGTTACATAATTTTAACATTGACAGTACACGCTTTCTTCATAATGATTGGTCCACAGTTTCTATAGGATATGCATATAAAGCGGTCACGTACAGACTCTCTAGCTAGAGAACAAGTTATGACGGAGTACATTATCTCCAGACAAAAGATCAGTTGTTTGAGTAATTGTCCCGCATTCTACGGCTTGTTACTAAATATGCGCAAGATATGTAATAATAACAATAATAATTATAATAATAATGAAACAGTGAGAAAAAACGGCTATTAATAGTATATTACTGAAGCTAGTTCAAGACGCGTTCATATAAGGCAGGATGTATTTACATAAGGCCTTTGATCAGGAATTATTTACATAAGGTCGCAATGACCAGAAAGCCATCACGTTTGGGCTCTGTGACCAGGAAGTACATCTATAAGGTCTTTATGATCAGGAATCCATAACGTAAGGGTTCCATTACCTGGATGCCATCACGTATGGGCTCTATGACCAGGAAGCATTATAAAAAGCGTCTATGCACAAAGCTATCACAAAAGGATTCTTTGATCAGAATGACATCATGTAATGGTACCATGAAATGGGAGCATTTACACAAGGCCTCTGTGACCAGGAAGCAATTACGTTAGGGTTCCATGACCAGAAAGACATCATGTAATGATACCATGAAATGGGAGCATTTACACAAGGCCTCTGTGACCAGGAAGCATTTACGTTAGGGTTCCATAACCAGGAAGCAATCACATAAGACCTCCAATTCGAGAAAGAAGTAAGACAAGGCCTCTATGACCGGGAAACTGTGATGTTACTTCTCATTGAGGATTCTGATATAGTTCAGTACGTAACTAGACTAATTTTAATTCCTTTTATATTATTCATTACACCATTTCTCTCTCTTTTTCTCTCTCTCTCTCTCTCTGTCTCTCTCTCTCTCTCTCTCTCTCTCTCTCTCTCTCTCTCTCTATATATATATATATATATATATATATATATATATATATATATATATATATATATATAGTTTAATGCAAACAATACTATCATAAAGGTTAGAGAAATTAAGTTCGTATTCTACGCAGTTTCGAACCCAGGTCCGCGAGTAAATGGCACCCATCGCCTTACCTGCACGCACCAGCCCATATACAGTCACGACTAAGCACGCAACACCATTAAATGATGTCACTAAGTCGGTGTTATATAAGCTCGTGCGTAGCAGACACATTCGCAAGCCAAGAGTGTTTGCTGGACAGAGCGGTGTCAAACCCGGTCGCGATTCATGCTAGAAGTTATAAGTTTACCCCAAATTTCCAAAGAGTTCTATACAACTTCAGTTGTAAGTTATAAAACCCGATGTGTCCATTTTATACATAAATTTTACTGTAATCAGTGAAAGACCACGTTATTCACAACTTGCTAAATATCTATCAACCGCACATCTGCATAGTTTCTCTTCATCAACTTTCCGTACCGACAGCAGTTCACGCCGTAGGAACTCTACAATTATCCCCTAACACAGGGAACTATTTTAACTACACCACCTTAGGCCAGTCAAGCTATGGTTTCAAGGCACATCACGCCAATACAACTGCCTCACATTTACCACCTTGGCGACATAAACGGTATCTGAGAGTTCCTTGTTTATTCCATTGTGTAATTTATCAGTTTCCTACCGTAAATACTGCCACTGCAGTCAGAACATCAATGTACACCACTAGATTTTATTAAGGAGAATATTATGACATGAACAGTCATGCGGTTTGAATCCGAATTCGCTGCTCATTGACCATGGCATCATGGAAACTCACTAACACTTTTTTTCCGTGACGTTTGCTCCTAGTAATTGGCTAATTATTCGGGCTAAGGAATATTTCCCATTGCACCGAATTACAATAATCAAATAAGTAATCACACAAACCTAAACATTGCTTAAACGCAGTCCCGGATTACCCATTAGGCAGAGTAGGCAACTGCCTATGGGCCCCGCGACTTTTAGGGACCCCATGAGACCGTGACGAAAGAATTTTTTTACTTACTTACTTCTTGTTAAGAATAGAGGCGAGTGACGACGCTGACGTCATACAATAATGTTTTCAAGTTAGTCTAGTAGTTAAGTTAAATTAAATTAAATAATTATAAATAAAATTGATAGGGCCTAGATAAAATGTCGATGAAAGAGAGAAGGCACGAAGGCGGAGCAGAGAAGCGAAGAAAGAAAAAGGAAGCCACAGTGAAGCTTCAAGAAGAAATTAAAAGGACTCCGTCGCTTTTCCAACTTGGCTTCACTCGTTCGTCTGCAGAAGATCAAGCCTGTGGTAGTACTGCCGCCGGCAGTGCCAGCGATGTTATAGCGACAGACTTGCCTTCCGAAGTGACTGCTGTACAAATGGTTGAGCCTCAGGACACCATAGATGAGACTGCCAAAACCGATAGGATTTTAATGTGATTGCTCAGGAGAGGCAAATTCAGAGACCGGAATTTCAAAAAGACGTCGGATTATGGGAAAACATTACTAACGCAGTGCAAGAACATTGGTGTAGTAGAGATCCTGTAGAATGTCAGCACTTTAATTGTGATTTTTCGGCTTCACGTAGGCAGTACGATGATGGTACTGCACGATATTTTACTCGTTCCATGATGTTTCGGAAGCATGTGAATGGAGAACAAATTAAACGGGAATGGTTGATGTACTCGCCAACTTCTGGCAATGTATACTGTTTTCCCTGCGTCTTATTTCGTGATGCAGGTAAAGGAATTCAAACACAATATTCTGTGATGGATTTTCTGACTGGAAAAATGCTTCTCAGCGCATCCAGATGCACGAGAACAGTGAGATGCACCGAGCATGTATGCAGGCGCTTATTACTGGGCGACGTGCAGTATGTCGCTTAGACTGCTGTTTACAAATTCAATTCGACAAAGAGAAAGAATACTGGATAAAGGTTCTGCAGCGAGTAGTGTCGGGTGTCAAATTTCTGTCGTCGCGTGGATTAGCCTTTCGCGGTAAAATGAAAATATAGGATCCCAACACAACGGAAATTACTTGGGCGTTTTAGAGTTGATTGCGCAGTACGATCCTTTCCTGAGTTCTCATTTAGCCAAATATGGTAACCAAGGCCGAGGAAGACCGTCCTACCTATCATCTACAATTTGTGAAGAAATTATCGAGATAATGGGAAATCAGGTTCTGTCAGGGCGTTACAACGGTCTTCAGGCACACATTTGCCAAATCAATCCACTTGCACACTACATTCCCTGCGCAGCACATTCGTTAAATTTGGTTGGAGTTTCTGCTGCAGAAGCCTGCGTTAACGCACTTTCTTTCTTCGCACTTGTTCAGAAATTGTTTAACTTTTTTTCTGCGTCTACTGCCCGTTGGGCGGTTATGTCCAAGTGTCTTGAAAATGAAGCTGGCTCTGGACTCGTTTTAAAAAGAGTGACTGGAACAAGGTGATGTGAGCGGGCGGATGCGACCAAGGCGCTATCTTATGGTTACAGCAACTTCCAGAAGGCTTTGTCGGTCATTGCAGAAGATGTGAAACAAAAGCCAGAGACAATTCACGTAGCAAAATGTCTGTTACAAGACCTGTCGAGGAAGGAAACAGCCGTTATGTCAGTCTTTTGGGCTGTCATCGTGGAAAGAATCAATGCAGTCAGTAAATCATTACAGAAAGAAACGATAGAACTCCAGACGGCCGTCAATATGTTGCAATCATTGTCAGATTTTCTAACATCACAGAGAGATTTGTTTGATGAATACGAAGAGAAGGCGAACGAGAAAGTTGAAGCACAGTACTCTGACGATTGTAATCGTTTTCGCAAGCGAAAACGACATCACGCCGATGGTGACGCTGAAGAAGTTGTGCTTCTAGGAAAAGACAAGTTCAGGATTTAAACCTATTTACTGATATTGGACAAACTATCTGCTGAGCTCAACCGCCGCATGCGAGCATACGGCAAAATTCAGTCGTTGTTTGGATTTTTAGTTGAATTTCCGTCCAAAACAGATGACGAATTAAGACACTCAACCGAGACATTTCGAGAGAATTATCCTGATGACATCGATATCCATTTCCAGGAAGAAATGGTTCACTTCAAGTATTTCGCATTGGCGGCTTTGCAGTTTGAAGATTCCGATGATAAAATACCTGCATCGCAATCATATAAACTCATTTGTAATAACATGATTCAGTCTACATTTCCAAACGTTTTGACTGCACTACGAATTTACAGATGCTTAATGATCACAAACGTGACCGGCGAACGAACATTTTCCAAATTGAAAATCCTGAAAAACTGTCATCGAGTTTCAATGACGCAAGAACGATTGAATACACTTGCCATTATGGCCACTGAAAACGACGTTTTGCAGAATATTGACTTTCAGGATATTTTAAACGACTTCGCTACTGTGAAATTAAGACAGAAGACTTTTTGAAGGATCGTTAGTCGTTACTTAAAAAGAGATTGGTAATTGTAAACGGTTGACTCGTATTTTACGGTATGGAACGGTAGCTATCTATCGTAGATCGTAATTTCAGTTTCATATTATTTCTTTCTGGATAAATAGTTAAATATGTAAATATATAGACTACAGTGATTGTTTTCTTAAATTATTAATATAATAATTATAATGTCGTATTGGCATTACGGTATTGCTACATATGACATTTTATACTTATAAAAGGACATTTTATGTCTTGGCACTGGTAGGCTAATTTAAACGAGTAAAATCGACTGGGCACTGGCGTTCTACTTCTAGTAGGCACCAGGCCGAATAGGGGCATGGGGCCCCAAAAGTTTGACTGCCTATGGGCCTCCACGGTGCTTAATCCGGCGCTGCTTAAACGGGTCAATATGACCTAATGCGCAAGAGAGAAAGAGATACAATAAACTGACTACGAACAGTGCGAAACTAGTAACTAAATAGTCTGAGCGCTTTCGACTCTTAATGAGTCTTTAAAACTCATTAAGAGTCGAAAGCGCTCAGGCTAGTTAGTTACTAGTCTCGTACTGTTCGCCGTCAGTTTATTGAATCAATCTTAATCCCTGATACACGTGATCCCTTGGTGGATCCAGTGCGCTTGAAAGGGTTGATATTCGCCATATGATTTGTACTCCATATATATATATATAACTCAGCTCCCGTTGTCGATTGTAACTATAGCCAGTGAGAACTACACTCGTTATTTTCTTTGTTGTTAATATCAGGTAACTATTTCCAAAACATTCTTTCATTAAATATCAAAACTTTGTTCTATTAAGCTGAGGAAACAATATGTATTTAATTATATCAATATGAGGAACAAAACGTATATAATTATGTCAGTTCTAGAGAACTACATTTATTAAAATTGATAAATATGATTTGAAATGGTGAATTTGTTAAACTTTATTTCAGAGAGACAATTTTTGATATTACAACCCTAAGCAACCTGCGACCAAATTGGAGGCACATCCAAATTTTCTACTTATCTATCGATTTGTCGTTTTTGTGCTTACATTAGAGTCAACGAAGGCTCATCAATAATCCCCTGTATGAGGTTTTGTTTACGTTTGTCTATCGATTTTTCATTTTTGTGCTTACATTAGAGTCAAAGAAGGCTCATTAATATTCTCCTGTACGAGGTTTTGTTTGTCCATATATATCACTTGTTTCTTCCAGTTATTTTCCTCACGTGCACCAACTGACTTGCTATTAATTAAGCTTGCGGACATCAAGTTATTAAAATACGCGAGTGCCCTAGATTCATAAAGGATGCTAACTATATTCAAATTGTCAAATTGGACACCTGGAAAACTAAATATACGGGTCACATGAATGCCAACTTATCTGCCACCTCTCTCTCTCTCTCTCTCTCTCTCTCTCTCTCTCTCTCTCTCTCTCTCTCTCTCTCTCTCTCTCTCTCTCTCTCTCTCTCTCTCTCTCTCTCTCTGTATACACAGAAAATTGCATAACCTTAAATGAGCAATACTGCATAGATTTTCAAGGCGTTTACTTTGCTTTCCTTTTATTTATTCTTAATGACGAAAAGAAGTTGAAACGAAGCTTGTGTTCGATCTATACATAAGCTGAAAATCATCACGTTTAAAAATTGAGCATAAATGTTGATATGGTCTTGTTACAAATCAATATGGTAATTCAAGGCGCAAACCGCGTGAGAGTGGATGTTTATGTTTTCGCATTAATTTATGTGATAATAAAATTATATCTACTGCTCTCGCTGATGGGATGAGAGACTTGTAATACATAGTAATGTAAAGGTAAATCAGTTTTATATGCAGTTTTATCGATACAGCAAGTAATGTCTTCACTCTACACCATCGTTGCTAATGATGTACTATCCAATTATGGATATAATATCACCAGTGGAGTACTAAGGATAAATATCGCACGGAACCAATGGCGTTGATGGCGCACAGAACGACGATGATGACCCAAAGGGCCATAATACGAGATCTGAAGGTCCTGAACTAGGTGATAATTCTTGGGAGGGGATTAGTGTCCCCTTCAACCAGCTAAGGGTTTTGGAGGAGTGCTGTGAGCCGCCCCAGCTGGGTCTGCGGTGGACCCCTGGCCGCTAACGATTTTCCTGCAGCTTAATGCCATTTGGTGGCTTTTCCTGGCATCGGAATTGTATCAGTCACACAAGACTATCAAGCACCATTTCATGCATTTTTATCATTTCGACATTAGTCAATTCACCCCTCAATCATACTACCGTAAAGAAACCATAACAAACTCGAATTGTTAATGAACTATTTGGACCCCTCTCACTCGCAATGATAAGAAAGAGGATTAGCGGTGTCTTAGGGGGCGCTGATGGATGCAATAGCAATTTGTTCATGAAGCATAAGTTGGCGAAAATTTGAGTTAAAATTCTTAATATATGGATGCGTTATGTAATTTGCGGTACGGTCTGGATTCAAGAGTAACAAATTTACAAACACATAATTTAAGATATTATCAGCTTTTTTGGCGCCCAAGACCTCTGGCGCCCAGATCAACAGCTCCGTCCACCCACCCCCACAACCCAACCCCGTAGTATGCTACTAGATAATACGCCGGACCACCTCGGAGGACACGTTAAGCGTAACACAAGCGTTCTAAATACTTGGTCTCATTACATTAAGTTCAATACTTGGTCTCATTACTAAGTTCAATCTAATAAATGTCTGGATTGAAACTAACTAAAATTCTTCGTAAAATTGTATTACCGTGTTTTTCAGTAACACAAAATTTTTCCGCTTACTGGTGCAATTCTATTATGACATCTTTCGTTTGGGAGGCGCTTTTTTGTGTCAATTTCGATAACATATAAATCTAGCATGTAGTCTGCACTCTCAGAGCGTCTAAATAGAAATGAATGATTAAAAACAAAGCAAAATACCACCTCCTGAAGAAAAAAAAAACAAGAAAAACAACATTATACACGAGAGCTTATTAAGTTTGGTAATTTCTTGTGTAATGGGATCGTGGGGGGTCATCTCAAAGTTCTACCGATTGAAAATTTTTGTCAACACATATCTGTCTGTCTGTCTGTCTGTCTAAAAAAATAATAAAAGTATGAGTCCTCTATCGTTTTGTCTATATAGTATACATACTAATATATGTATTCATGTTTCGGCATGGAGATGCACCCATAAACATATTGATAGATGGCAAAGTAAATCACATGTACTGCCAGTTTTTTGACACTTAAGTGTAAAAAGATATATTATTAGCAGGTCGCGACTCTTGAACACTTTTATTTTTATAAAAATTGAAGTGAATTTTATTGGAGTTAACAAGCTTTAAAATATTGAAGTATAGCTTACTGACCTAACGCCGACCTAAAAGCAAAAACAAAAAAAAAACAAAACTACTAGTAATTTGCTTGTTCAGTTTGCTTTAAAGATTTTTCTCTTTATTAAACTCAGAGACTAAGCATTTAATTTTATTTGTCGACTGGAATATTTTACCCAAAACTACAAATTCTATGTCTCCAACAGCTTCAAAAATTATCCGTCTGTTTTGTGGACAAAACATTTATTATATCCATTATATTGTTGAAAAGAATCATTTATTTTAAGGCGATAGCCAAAACAAACCCAAAAAACTTGCTTGAAAGAGAATACAAGGTTACCAATTCGCCTTCTGCTATAATATATGTCTGGTCTCTTAGATAGTTTTTAGTCCTCCATTAATAAAGTTATTGCAAAAAAATGTAAATTCTTGTACAGTGTTTGTCATTTCATACGTTCATGCATGACGGATGATATGATTAATATATGATATTGTATGAGACATATCTCACTTTCTACGAAGCTGCATGTAGTTGTAACATTTCATATTCAAAGCCAGTTTCACGAATATTTACATGTGATGAGTTCTTTGGAACAGAACATTTGTGTCATGTTGTACTTATGCATAGAAAGTTTTAAAAGAAACCTTTATAAAATCAATAGGTCTGCCTGCTCTTCCTTATTATGTATTAATAACCTCATGCACCAAACAATAAAATGTCATTTAGACTCCATATCAACAAGAGTACAACTCAATTCATTTCATTCTCATCTCGTGCCTTTTTCCATGCCAAAGACCTTGACCTTGGAGCTATAAACCTACCGATTGCAAGGTGTGGAACTAGATAGAATTTTATAAAATATATTAAGATGTTAAAATTTGTGATGTCTAAATAACGAAACATGCCAGTGACCTCCCTTGTTTTTTATATTAAACTTGAGGGTAGAGGATCAAAATAGTAACACATGAGAACTTATCAAATCACATAAAAATACCTTACATGTTAATCCTATGCATGCACAGAGCTCGCTGATTTATAATTCCAGGGTATCACGTTAACCTAAGGTATCGTGATGTAAAAGTACTTAAGTTTCATTAAAATATATTCAGCAGTTAAAATATTATCATCAAGAAAATGTACAAGATGACAAACAAATTAAAATTTATCTTGCCTTGCTGTGAACATAAACTAGTGGCAGGAGAGCCTGAATATGACATGTGATACACTATCTAGTTATGATACATACATGTGCAAAGTTTCAAGCTACACAAACAAATGAATGGATATAGTTTTAAAACAATTTTGTTCAGATTTTTTGATTAGTGTAAAAATGTATCAATTGTCATTTCATAATTTGACATGACACCAGAAGTGCTCTTGGCTTGACCTTGACAGAGAATATGGTATGTAATAAATCTCTGTATCAATCAATATAAACACATTCTTCTCAATGTTCAGGGTTACAGACTAGATACAAATATGATATACCTTAACTTGTAAGATAGAACCATGGAAGTGGTATATCAAACACCACCAGATTCTCATGAATGATTGAAAATTCACTTTCATATCTCAAAATATGGGGACTTGGCAATATATGCATATTGGTGTATGATCGTAACTTTGTGACTAAGATTACGAAAATCACAAAAAGGCAATATGTAAAACTACAGTAATAGATACTAATGCTTTTAATGGCTTTAAGTTAGAGACATCACAAGGAAGTATCCCTTGATGACTGATCTTTAACATCTTTTGGGTAATAGTTTGGACACACACACACACACACACACACACACACACAGGATGATACTGACCTGAGACCAGAGACGTGACCTTATAGATATAATCATGAAAATGCCAAGTAACAACATCACGCCATGATGTACTGTAAATAAGACTGTCAACTATGATTATCAAAAAATTTCCAATATTATGAATACCTAGAGAACAATCCTTGTTTGACAAAGTACACCTCCATGGAACAGCTTTTCATGACATGAGAAACACACAAAAAGTACTTATTTCTGACTGCCCCAGGTGGATAAGTGATCTAATGCAATCGTCTATAGCCATTATCTCACATCTGCCAACGTCTCTGGCCATGCGAGAAAACTTGCCAGTAGCGTCATGCGAGTAGGTGGATCTTCCCGGGATTCATTCTCCACCAAATATGCCGGCCGCTATGTATAATTGATAATTTCCTGAAAATAACGTTAACCCTGTAACAACAATTATCTGAAAATAATAACTACACAAATCAAACTATACTAACAATATTTTTAATTTAATTTGCAATACTAAGATACTTTACTTATACATGTACACAACTATTATGGATATTCCAGTTGTCTTTCGATTATTCATAAAAGGCACGTTTTGCATACAGTCGTCACGACTGCAAAAGGCATGTTACGAGGTACGTATAGGTCGTGAATGGGAAAATGAAGCTTTGACAGTTGCAGTTTCTGTGTGAAGTAGGTAATTTCATTGTATTTGTGTGAAGCTGTCAATAGGTAATTTCATAGTATTTATGTGAAGCTGCCAGTGGGTAATTTCATAGAATTGATTGTGTAGCTGTCAGTAGGCAAATTCATACTATTTGTGTGAAGCTGCCAGTGGGTGATTTCATAACATCTGTGTGAATCTGTCAGTAGGTAATTTCATAGTATTCGTGTGAATCTTTCAGTAGGTAATTTCATAGCATCTGTGTGAAGCTGTCAGTGGGTAATTTCATAGTATTTGTGTGAAGCTGTCAGTGGGTAATTTCATAGTATTTGTGTGAAGCTGTCAGTGGGTAATTTCATAGTATTTGTGTGAAGCTGTCAGTGGGTAATTTCATAGTATTTGTGTGAAGCTGTCAGTGGGTAATTTCGTAGCATTTCAGTGGGTAATTTCATAGCATCTGTGAGAAGTTGTCAGTAGGTAATTTCATGGTATTTGTGTGAAGCTGTCAGTAGGTAATTTCATAGTATTTGTGTGAAGCTGTCAGTGGGTAATTTCATAGTATTTGTGTGAAGCTGTCAGTGGGTAATTTCATAGTATTTGTGTGAAGCTGTCAGTGGGTAATTTCATAGTATTTGTGTGAAGCTGTCAGTGGGTAATTTCATAGTATTTGTGTGAAGCTGTCAGTGGGTAATTTCATAGCATCTGTGTGAAGCTGTCAGTAGGTAATTTCATAGTATTTGTGTGAAGCTGTCAGTGGGTAATTTAATAGCATATGTGCTATACTGTCAGTGTGTAATTTCATAGTATTCGTGTGAAGCTGTCGGTCGATAATTTCATAGTATTTGTGTGAAGCTGTCAGTGGGTAGTTTCATAGAATTTGTGTGAAGCTGTCAGTGGGTAATTTCATAGTATTTGTGTGATAACCGAGTTCTTCCTTTTAGTAGGTATTAAAAGTCTATTCAAGTTGGCAGCAGGAAAATTTGATAATGATGATGATAATTTTAGAAGATACTGGAATTATTACGATAATAGATATGAACACATTTTACATGCTAATATTTATATAAACCATCATTTTCTCTTTCCAAGAACACGACTTTAAATATATTTTGTGAAGAAACTAAACCCATTCAGTCAATGCCTAGTATACGTCAGCTCAAGGAAAACAGAATCCTTCAACAAAACAGTTTAACGTCTTTCAATGCAAGATACATTGACAATAAGTCTAAACTGACAAATGAGTTTTAGATTTTAATATGCATGTCATTGTTAGATCCCTGCTTTGAACAATATTTTAAAGGACCTTTATGTGATGTGAAACCTTAAAAAATAATTTATTAAGGATGAATGACGCCCTGATGAATGCATCTGGTGCACACGCAAGGCACAAAAAGCATTGTTGAGTATAACAACTAAATTTAATTTGACCCGTGTAAGTTTTTTAAAATGAACAATATTATTGACATTAGAAACATTTTCTGGTTATGTAGATAACATTCACTACAGCTAGGATAAGTATATATTATATTAAGTTATGTTATGTTATGTTATGTTATGTTATGTTATGTTATGTTATGCTATGCTATGCTATGCTATGCTATGCTATGCTATACTATACTATACTATACTATACTATACTATACTGTACTATACTATACTATACTATACTATACTATACTATACTAGATTATATTATATTATATTATATTATATTATATTATATTATATTATATTATATTATATTATATTATATTATATTATATTATATTATATTATATTATATTATATTATATTATATTATATTATATTATATTATATTATATGACTTAGCAGCAGAAGGGAGAGTGGCACCTTGGTCTGCTAATTCTTTTATTCACCTCTGTTCCGGCGGACGGCAACAAAAATGTTGGGTGGGTGCTGAAAACATTTTTTATACCAGATTCACCCCCAACACTCGGCTGATGTGACACGTGTGCGTGGGCGATTACAAAAAAATAAGTCTTCTTAGCCCACTGACGTGAAATTGATTAGATAGGTATAATTCTAATAAGTATGATTATTGACACCCACCAAATAAAAAAAAAAATAGTATAAAAGGCTCAGTATGGCGAAGACAACATAATGTGGTCAACAATGTTTTGGCGAGTAGTTGGATAAGCGCTGACAGTATTAGATTGGTATGAAGTCCAGTTTCGTGTGAAGTATGCGACTTTGGTGTTCGTGAAAAAAATCCGTACATGTATGTATGTATGTATGTATGTATGTATGTATGTATGTATGTATGTATGTATGTATGTATGTATGTATGTATGTATGTATGTATGTATGTACTTACGCACGCACGCACACACACACACTGACAATATAGGGTAGTCAGTAACGTGCTCGTCGGTATAAAAATGGGTATTTTGAACTTACTGGAATAAAATTTCCATATATACGTTCAAGTTCACAACTCGTACGTTATTCAGCGCATGTTAATGTTCTCGGTGATCAGGAAGTTACCAAATTTTATACTGAAATATACTTTTAGAGGTTATCTGCAGCTGAACCAGCGAGTGGACAAGTTTTTTGATCTTGATCGTTGTGTAGGTCAATTTCATAACACCTTCCCCCCAAAAAAACCAGGTTGTTAAAATGATAGATTCTGGGTATCCCGTGCGCTTATCGCACATGAATTAAGAAGCAGTGTTTCTTTCGTCTGAGACACAATGCGGGGAGAACTAAAGATGAACTGCAAAGTTGTTGTGCGCTACCCAGAATAAGATAAGGACATAGCGACAAAAATAGAAGAAAAAAGCCCCCCCCCCGCCTTAAAAAAAAATAGTGGACGTCCAAATTGATGTGCAGAAATATGATCACGATGAACATATAAAGGCATTTAACCGTGTACGTAAAAATGTCCAGGACGACTGTAAATCCATCGATGAAATTTTTGAAAAGATTAATGTTCTAGCAATAAATATTGTTGATATTGCCACGAAACTAATCATGCTGGAAACAACAGGGCATAATGTTAAAACGTCACAATATGAACTAGAAATTGCTAACACTGATATCAACACACAACCCAGTTGGGTGTCGTCGATAAATCATTCAGTGACTTCCGCTATGACAATAAAATCATCGATAATGTTTTTGGAAATCCCAATAAATTCAAATGAAACATGTTGATATTGCCTCCAAACTAAACAAGCTGGAAAAAACACTAAATAGAATCAGATCGTTACAAACTCATCTTGAGCTATCAAATATGAAATCAGAAAGGTTTCGAATGATGTTGGTGAACTCCATCATCGTGAGTTTAAAAAAAGCGTTGAAAATGCAGAAGAACCCAGACAACCCCTTTGTGGTGGTGTGTATGCAAACCAAAATGATTAGTATGCTAATCTGGTATCCAGGTTAGTGACATCCACTAGCTCATCAAAATAGCTGAGCTGGAGGCACGTGTCGATTCGACAATAAGTATGATGAACGATATAAGTGGCGGCATACCGACGGCAATGTAAATAATTCATAATCTAAAAGCAAACTTCGAACAAAAACCTCCACGGGTAGTTGCATTTAGGAGAGGGTATATGGATTTGGTTGGTTGGTTGTTGTGGGGCTTAACGTCATTTTTCAGCACACGATAGGCTATACGTGGCAGCCAGTATTAATGGTGGAGGAAGAAACCGAGAAATCAGCGTAAAGAACCACCGACCCACGAGAAGCTACTGGCAACTTTCTCACCTATAAACATTCGCCGAATCTTAGATTCGAACCAATGCAGACAGAGGTGAGATGGCAGTGATCAGGAACGGAGAGCGCTTTAGACCACTCAGCAACTCGGGGACATGGAAGGGAATAAGACGGGTATTTTACATTTTTACCTGAACATAATTGTACTTATCGAGTCTCATCACACGCAGAGACAAAATTCATGGTTAGTTTTCAACGCCGCCCCCTCCCCAACTACCGCAACCGTTGAGTCCAACGGAGGGTTAATAAAACTGGAAAAGATTTTTGGATATGAGCGAAAAAGTAGTTTGGTTAAATACTGCTTTTAAATTAGCCCTGGATGATGAAAACGTATCTCAAGCAGACTATGTTTACTGTATTGAACATTTATACATAATCGTGTGCTTGTCGTGGCACTCCGACTACATGTCAGAAATTCGAATGTCAGCAATAGAATATACTGGACATTCAACAGTATCGAATTAATTAAAAAACGACGCTGAGACGCAATTACGGACGGAAATTGATTAACGCCAGCGAATAGTATAGTAATATAACGCACCAGCAGAATCATTAATGTCGCATCTGGTATACTTCTGCTTCTACGGTGGGGCTTGGTGTAACTGGAATAATCACCACATTGACTGCCGGGGTTTCCTGTTGTAATAGCTATTGGTTTATCTCTTATCGTTAGATCAGTTTGTGCTGTGGAAACCTATTATCAACGAGACTTCATATAAATATAAGTCGTCATCTGGCAATCATGACAGGCGGAAGTAGTTTGTGTCAGATTACAAATTTGTATTTAAAAGTTATTGACGACTCTACGATTACAAAATTGTATTCAAAAGTTATTGACGACTCCACGATTACAAATTTGTATTCAAAAGCCATTGACGACTCCACACTAAGCGTAGATGAACGCGTTGGCGGAGCTGGAGAGCTTCAACTCACAAAAACCTACAATAAGGACGTCATAGGAAAATTAATAACCATTTTTTTGTAGTCAAACAATATAATAATAATAATTACTGTTATTATCAGGTAATTTTTCTGCTGTAAAATGGTCACACAATAGTCCGAAATTTTCTCTCCATCACAAGTTTTTGCAGCGATTTCAGACATGGTCGATTTATAAATTGTTTATCGTATTGTTATTCCACTTCAGCTCCAATTTCATCAACAATACAAACAAGCGTAACTAATTCTTCCAAGTTTATGACGGTCTCAGACACAGATGATTTACTTTCTTTGGTAACTTTACGTTTAAGAGGTAGTATAAAACATCTTTGTTTTTTTTTAATTTAGCTGTTTTATCTTTTCAAACATTTCTATTGTGTAACAAAAGTTTAGATTTGGATTAATGGTGTTCATTTCCTCGAGTTTTGATATTTTATTGAGTATCAAATCTATTCTCTCAAAGTTTACGTTATATGAAATTTACCTTTTTAAAACAATCATATTAAAAAAGGTGATAGTAAAGCTTAGATTCTTAGTTAATAGTATACATTGAAATTACAGACAATGCCATATTAAGCCGCTGCATATAATGTTGTTATGGTCAACCGACGAGTATTGAGCAACGTTCATTCATTACATCTCAACAAAAGAAAAACGTAAGTGTGTCTAGTAATCATTAATATCGATCGATACATTCGTCAAAGTTGACTTTCAGTTCGTATATGGAACTATCTAATTAATAAAGAAAATTTTTCTTCCCCAAACGTGGCTCAAACATGCAATCACTGCAATGTCATCCATTTAACCATCGCGACACTGAAACAGTAACACACAGAGAAAAAGAGCCAATATATAAAGTTCACAGCGCTTTATACAAATGAGTCATACCTACCACCTGCATATTCCGATATGAAAAAAAAATATTTCCTGGGCTCACCAACCCTCGTTTAAAACCACTCATATACAAACTGGCGGATACTTTCAAGCTGATACTTAACGCTACAATGTACCATTGTGTGAGGTTGAACGTGATACAAGCGATGATTCGTCTTCATGGTGTCATGGATACGCAATCGCCGTTCATCCACCACAATGATTAACCACAAAGAACTCACAGCGTGTCGGAATCATTGACAATCGTGTAGAATGGTCAAATCTTGCATATGTTGCTGTGTCGCGAGTCGATCATCTATCAATATTTGCCTAGGCTGTACTTGATGGCATTTTCAAAAGCATCAAAGTAAACTTTTCTCGTAGCATGTCCAACCTCACAGCGTGATCGCTTCGATGTATCAACATTCCCAGCATGTAATGATGTACAAATAATTGTTTCGCGAGCATACGGTTAAATCTTTCAACGATTAATTGATCGTGATCAACGCCAACATGTTCATGGCGAATTTCAACCCCGTTTAGCTTCATCAACGGGGTTTCTTCACATATAAATTCTCGGTCTGGATCAACATGAAGCAGACTTGGCAAACGTTCGTACATGCACCAGAATGCGCCTGCGACCTCTGTGGCCGTTTTCGATGTCAATGGCTCAGCTTCCTTGTAGCGACTGGCTATATCGACGACGGTCATCGCGTATATGTATTTGCCGTCGTGTCGCAAGAACAATATATCAGCCTTGTGAACTTCATTGGGTGTTTTGACGTGAAACCGTCTAAATAGAATTTCTTTATGTGCCGGTAAACAAACCTGCCATAATGCTTGTCGCATTAACCAATCAGCGGAAACTTTTGCATCAATGCGAGCGGCATTCGATAATTTGCTGATCGCTGAGGTGCCTTTCCAAATACCACAATCCAATATTTCTTAACACCCTAATTAACTGCCTCCCACCACTAAATTTTGCCCGCATTGTAGTTATCACTATCCATTGTGCAGGACGTTGTCGCGTTGTTGGTGAACGAATTTTATTCAACTTGTTAATTAAATCACGATCAGCTGCATGTCGTGAGTCAAATTACGATTACGAAGTGCAAGATTGTATCTGTAACATGCGCGGTCTATCTTGACTATATTCTCACCCTCGAGCAGAACGACGCGTGGATTTAGTCGGATATCCAGCAGAGTCCAAATGTCACAGTAAATGAATCTCTCTTGGGTATTTCGCCCATGGCGGCGATAGAATCGCCTCCTCCAACGACGATGCAATATTGCCACCAGACTTGATACAAATATATATTTTCTTGTGTCACATCGCTCACATATACCCGTGATTGCCTTTAACAGTGCTGTGATGGTAGGCTGTACATAAGGCTTCCTGGTGCTACTTGCTGCATCATCACTGTCTTCTTGATACCGGTTGTGAGACCTCAACTGTCACAAGCTGAAGAGAAATGGTCAATATTCTGTCAGACTGATTTGCCATTCCGAAGTAAGCAGTAAATAGGAGATCACAAACAGTCGCAATCTCTAACTTCGTCTTCTTCACATACACACACCCACACCCACACATATATTCATACTGTAACTGGGTACAAAAGACAAAGTTAAAACAATCATTCTTTTCTATGTTATCAAACAAGTGTAGGCAGTACAGTGAGCCATTTATTTTCTACCTTTTGACAAAATCTGCTTATTACCTTGTTATAAATGTCAACCACAAAAAGCCAGATTTTACTGGCTGAAAGTCACAGACCAAGACTAACCTTCATGCATCAGTAATTACTTTGATTAACCACTAAAGCTAAGACATCACACATATAATTTCCAAATCCAATTGCATGTACAATACACATTCCACTTATAAAATATATGGCAATTAATATAATAAATTAATCATTGAATAAATATATTGATTCCAACTTCCAAATGCACTGGGCAGTAAGGTCTTTCTGTGAAGGCAGTGATGTCATTACATGGAGACAAGTGGTTGTGCTGATAAACAACAGATAGACGTTTCTTTATATTCATGTGAATTTTTTTGCCACTGGTTGAAATTAAGTAGCATATAATTAATTCTGGATTCTGAATCCCATGCAAAAAGAGTTATGCTGCAATCAGAGAAATAGATAAGTGAATTAGAAAACTAAATCTCCCAAAAAAGAGTGGTTTTGATAGATGTCGATATTAATCATGAAAGAGACTAAGGAAACAAAAGCACCAGTTCCTATAAGAATCTATCAGGAATCTGTTAATACATTGAGATACCGTCTGATTGGAAAAACACTAACATCATGCCCATCTTCAAGAAAGGAGTTTGATGATAGAAAATGATTGGCCAGAAACATTAAATGTGGCAGCATAAAAAATGTTGGAACACATCATAGTCTTCAAGATAACAGACCACCTTAAGAAAAGTGCATCCTGAATAAAAACTAGTATCGATATGGAGCCAGAAGGTCACGTGATGGATTTTGAGCCACAGTTTCTTAGAAGCACAGCCAGAAGGTACAACCTACATATTAACATCATCATTGGAGTGGAGATACAACCTACATATTAACATCATCATTGGAGGAGAAGTACAACCTACATATCAACATCACCATTGAAGTGGAAGTACAACCAACATATCAACATTATCATTGGAGTAAAAGTACAACCTACATAACTACATCATCATTGGAGTGGAGGTACAACCTACATATCAACATCATCATTGGAGTGGAAGTCAAACATACACATTAACATCATCATTGGAGTGGAAGTACAACCTACATATCAACATCATCATTGGAATGGAAGTACAACCTACATATTATCATCATTGGAGTGGAGGTACAACCTACTAATCAACATCACCATTGGAGTGGAAGTACAACCAACATATCAACATTATCATTGGAGTGGAAGTACAACCTACATATCAAGATCATCATTGGAGAGGAAGAACAACCTACATATCAACATCATCATTGGAATGGAAGTACAACCTACATATCAACATCACCATTGGAGTGGAGGTACAACCTACATATCAACATTATCATTAGAGTGGAAGTACAACCTACATATCAACATCATCATTGGAGTGGAAGAACAATCAACATATCAACATTATTTTTGGAGTGGAGGTACAACCTACATATCAACATTATCATTGGCGAGGAAATACAACCTACATATTAACATCATCATTGGAATGTAAGTACAACCTACATATCAACATCATCATTGGAGTGGAGTTACAACCTACATTTCAACATCATCATTGGAGTGGAAGTACAACCAACATATCAATATTATCATAGGAGTGAACGTACAACCTACATATCAACATTATCATTGGAGTGGAAGTACAACCAACATATCAACATTATCATTGGAGTGGAGATACAACCTACATATCAACATCATCATTGGAGTGAAAGTACAACCAACATATCAACATTATCATTGGAGTGGAGATACAACCTACATATCAACATCAACATTGGAGTGGAAGTACAACCTACATATCAACATTATCATTGGAGTGGAAGTACAACCAACATATCAACATTATCATTGGAGTGGAAGTACAACCTACATATCAACATTATCATTGAAGTGGAAGTACAACCTACATATCACCATCATCATTGGAGTGGAGGTACAACCTACATATCAACATCATCATTGGAGTGGAAGTACAACCAACATATAAACATTATCATTGGAGTAGAAGTACAACCTACATATCAACATTATCATTGGAGTGGAAGTACAACCAACATATCAACATTATCATTGGAGTGGAGATACAACCTACATATCAACATCATCATTGGAGTGAAAGTACAACCAACATATCAACATTATCATTGGAGTGGAGATACAACCTACATATCAACATCAACATTGGAGTGGAAGTACAACCTACATATCAACATTATCATTGGAGTGGAAGTACAACCAACATATCAACATTATCTTTGGAGTGGAAGTACAACCTACATATCAACATTATCATTGAAGTGGAAGTACAACCTACATATCACCATCATCATTGGAGTGGAGGTACAACCTACATATCAACATCATCATTGGAGTGGAAGTACAACCAACATATAAACATTATCATTGGAGTAGAAGTACAACCTACATATCAACATCATTGGAGTGGAGTGGAGGTACAACCTACATATCAACATCATCATTGGAGTGGAAGTAAAACCTACACATCAACATCATCATTGGAGTGGAAGTACAACCAACATATCAACATTATCATTGAAGTAGAAGTACAACCTACATATCACCATCATCATTGGGGTGGAAGTACAACCTACATATCAACATCATCATTTGAGTGGAAGTAAAACCTACATATCAACATCATCATTGGAGTGGAGGTACAACCTACATATCAACATCATCATTGGAGTGGAAGTACAACCTACATATCAACATCATCATTGGAGTGGAAGTACAACCTACATATCAACATCATCATTGGGGTGGAAGTACAACCTACATATCAGCATCATCATTGGAGTGGAAGTACAACCAACATATCCACATATCAATGGAGTGGAAGTACAACCTACATATCAACATCATCATTGGAGAGGAAGTAAAACCTACATATCAACATCATCATTGGAATGGAAGTACAACCTACATATCAACATCATCATTGGAGTGGAAGTACAACCTACATATCAACATCATCATTGGAGTGGAAGTACAACCAACATATTAACATCATTGGAGTGGAAGTACACCCTACATATCAACATCATTATTGGAGTGGAGGTACAACCTACATATCAACATCATCATTGGAGTAAAAGTACAACCAACATATCAACATCATCATTGGAGTGGAAGTACAACCTACATATCAACATCATCATTGGAGTGGAAGTACTACCTACATATCATCATTGGAGTGGAAGTACAACCTACATATCAACATCATTATTGGAGTGGAAGTACAACCTACATATCAACATCATCATTGGAGTGGAAGTACAACCTACATATCAACATCATCATTGGAGTGGAAGTACAACCTACATATCAACATCATCATTGGAGTGGAAGTACAACCTACATATCAACATCATCATTGGAGTGGAAGTACTACCTACATATCAACATCATCATTGGAGTGGAAGTACAACCTACATATCAACATCATCATTGGAGTGGAAGTACAACCTACATATCAAGATCATCATTGGAGTGGAAGTACAACCTACATATCAACATCATCATTGGAGTGGAAGTACAACCTACATATCAACATCATCATTGGAGTGGAAGTACAACCTACATATCAACATCATCATTGGAGTGGAAGTACAACCTACATATCAACATCATCATTGGAGTGGAAGTACTACCTACATATCAACATCATCATTGGAGTGGAAGTACAACCTACATATCAACATCATCATTGGAGTGGAAGTACAACCTACATATCAACATCATCATTGGAGTGGAAGTACTACCTACATATCAACATCATTATTGGAGTGGAAGTACAACCTACATATCAACATCATCATTGGAGTGGAAGTACAACCTACATATCAACATCATCATTGGAGTGGAAGTACTACCTACATATCATCATTGGAGTGGAAGTACAACCTACATATCAAGATTATCATTGGAGTGGAAGTACAACCTACATATCAACATCAACAAAGTTTCATGTGAAATGTGATTTTTTTTTATGTCCATCCAATTTAAATTCTTTATCCTGATTTCTGTCATCTTCAAAGATATGAAATTTTTGGTGTTTATGAAACAAAACTTGACTACTGTTATTTTAAGATTATTGATCTGGGCAAACATACATGCATATTACTGCCATAAAAGCAAAAGCAGAGATGTTTCTAGAAGAGTTGTGAGACAGGTGCTTATGTGAATAATATCATTTCTTAGTATGCATTGTGATGTATATTTAATTTGCATTACTTGTTGGTTTTCTTAATGACTGTATGTTGTGTATATCTATATTTTATACCTGACCATGTCCAAAATCAAGTTCAATATTCCTGACCAGTGACAGATTTTGTAAAGAACAGAATACATAGCAAAAATGTTCTCCATGATTGAGGATTAAATATTGAGATTATTATTAATGGTAAACATGTTTATAGTCTTGTTTCTGACATTAGAAACTTCTAGAATGGAAAACTCCATTAAGGGACAATAGTTTGTAAAAATAGCAATTATGACCTAGATTCAGTAAAGGGAAATATAGACTTGTTTTTTTAAGAATTACTTGCCTTGACATCTGGAGCAGAATCTTTCTTATTATTGTGATCAGTTTTTGATTTGGGTGGATTTATTTATTTACTTATTAATCACTTGAATTATAAAGTGCTCAATAATATTCTTTGACAGAAACATTAATTTAGAATTATAGTCAATTCAGGCAAAGACATTTTAGACTATAGTATTTTGATACATCAAAAGATTTATAGCACATCATCACAATCCAGGCCAGACTATGGGCATATCAATAAATTCAATATTGGAATTTAATTGGAATAACCTTGGAATTCAGCTGGAACTTCATACATTTGGTCCCATGATAGAACAAAAGAAGGACCATTTGGGATTTAATTTAAATTTTAAAATTTTTACTTTGTAGATTAGAGAAATGATTATTTGTTCATTTTTGCAAACTGTGTTGGTTTTCACTCTTTTCTGTTAGCTTAAGACCATAGAGTCATAACAATATAAAGTAATTGATCAGATTCTTAGTAGAATCTGTAGCTTAAAACATGAAAATTTGTTTTTCAAACATATGAACACTTTTATTTTGGAGTTGTTTATGCTGGCCAAAAAAGCCCATAGTTAAATATGAAAGATGAATTTGTTCATAACAAAAATCGCTAGCATATCTACCTTGAATAAACATGTATTTTATCATTTACTTTTAGTACCTGGACCACCTCATCTAACACATTTATCTGGAAGACAATTTAGTCCATTTTGGCAACAGTATCCCATCATTTCTCTATAAATACAGTTTGTTTAGGAAGGATCCTAAGATTTTGTTACCACAAAATAGAGTCATAACAATATAGAGTAATTGATTAGATTCTTAGTAGAATCTGTAGCTAAAAACATGAAAATTTGTTTTTCAAACATATGAACATTTTTATTTTGGAGTTATTTATGCTGGCCAAAAAGGCCCATAGTTAAATATGAAAGATGAATTTGTTCATAACAAAAATCGCTAGCATATCTACCTTGAATAAACATGTATTTTATCATTTACTTTTAGTACCTGGACCACCTCATCTAACACATTAATCTGGAAGACAATTTAGTCCATTTTGGCAACAGTATCCCATCATTTCTCTATAAATACAGTTTGTTTAGGAAGGATCCTAAGATTTTGTTACCACAAAATAGAGTCATAACAATATAGAGTAATTGATTAGATTCTTAGTAGAATCTGTAGCTAAAAACATGAAAATTTGTTTTTCAAACATATGAACATTTTTATTTTGGAGTTATTTATGCTGGCCAAAAAGGCCCATAGTTAAATATGAAAGATGAATTTGTTCATAACAAAAATCGCTAGCATATCTACCTTGAATAAACATGTATTTTATCATTTACTTTTAGTACCTGGACCACCTCATCTAACACATTGATCTGGAAGATAATTTAGTCCATTTTGGCAACAGTATCCCATCATTTCTTTATAAATACAGTTTGTTTAGGAAGCAACCTAAGATTTTGTTATAAAGAGAATAAAGCACACACACATTCACACATGCATGCACAGACACACACACACACACATGGAAATAATAATAATCTGATTAAATTTAATGAATGATATATTAATGTCAGTGTTGGTGGCACAATGTTAGAAACACATCAGTAATTAATTACTCAATTGTAAATATTAATTAGCTGGAAAAACACATAATCCAATTCCAACACAAAATGAATCCAAATCCAATACAAATGAACCCAAATCTAGAACAAAATGAATCCAAATACAATACAAAAAATCCAAATCCAATACAAGTGACTTAGGAGCTGAAGTAGCAGAGTTCACTTGTTAAAGAAATTTAACTTGGACCTAGGTGCAGAGTTACCATTTTTTGTAAAATTTAAGCCATATTATTTGGGGGAATTTATGATGATGAATTTAACCTTCCCTTTTGTAAAGTTGCAATACCAGCAATTCAACATCAGGTCATGCTGTGTAAATTATATTTCAAGCTTTATATCATGTGGATTCTACCATGCATTGCTTATAATCAAAGTTATCCAAGATACTGATGATTATTAATTAATCAAAAACATGGCTTCCACATGAGTAAGAAGCTCTGCCAAACAGATACAAGATTACATTCATGACATATATGGATTTTGTTCATTACTAAACTCAACTGTGATCTGAAGAAGGTACATATACATTCCAAGTTTGATCATAAACAGATCTGAAATTCGGCTTTTAGAGTGTTAACAAGTTCACCTAATCATTACTGAACTTGACAAGATAAGCATACATTACAATTTTGATCAAAATCAGATCAGAAACATGGCTTCATGAGTGGTAACAAGATCAGCCAATCAGATGCAAGATCAACTCATTGCTATCCATGCATCTTATTCAGCAAATTTGAACAAAAGTTTTATAATATAAGCATACATTCCAAGTTTGATCAAAATCAGATCAGAAATATGGCTTCTTGAGTGGTGATAAGCCCCACAAATCAAATGTAACAGCAGATCGATAATATTGCAAATCTTACTCATTATTGAACTAATACAAGATTTTCATAATTAGGTTTATATTTTAAGTTCAGTCCATCAGATCAAATATATGGCTTTCTGAGTGGAAACAAGATCAGGGCATAAGATGCAAGATCATTTTATTAAACTGCTTTAATAAAAAAATTTATTTGTTTTAGACATTTAATGACAGTTATCCCAAAGTGCTCAAGACAATATGCATTTATAGAAAACTAAATAAAACTTTATTTTAAAATTCAATATATTATGACATGTGAATAATGGAATGAAAAAAGATATATAAATATACACATTAAGATACTTTCCTTCACCAAAACATTTTCCCTCCATAACAAAAGCAAAAACAAGATACTGCCCTAATGGCTTTTATAACTTTACAGTTGACCTTTTCACTTATATACACATGTACAAAACCTGTGCAAAATATCTCCCATTCTATAATGATGAGAAAATTGTTTCTAACTACAAGGGCATAATATGCATTGCTCTCAGCAACATTCATCAGAGACTGATGATACAAAAACAAATTAACCAAAGTTGATAGATATAGGATGAGCATTATTAGTCTCAAAAGAGGAATTTAGGTCAGTCAATCATATCTAATGTAAATACATGCATCTCTTATTATAGAACCTGTCTACAACAATGATAAAATAAACATAGCAAGATGGAGCAAGCTCTGATTGGATAATGGTATCTATATTGGCAGTAAAATCATCCAATCAGATTACCCCATAAATATGAATGGTTCTTGATCATAACTGATCGGACTCCATGATGAAAAAAGATCTCATTAAATAATATGCTATGACACACGAATGACGATGCATGAAATCCACTTAAAATTATATTCAACCATGAATTTGATGATGTAGACCAATTAGCCTAGTCTGATCACATTCTAATTAAAAAAAGCCATTTAAGTATTTCAAATTTCAGCAAATCTGATGAAAGAGATTGCCTCACAAATATGCATAGACCTTGCTTAAACTGTCCAACCTCATGATAACTTACAAACTGCTTAAAATCAGTCAAGGAAGACAGTATCTCAAGAAAATATAATGTTTGATTAAAATCAACTTAAAAGTATAGTATCATATGTAGTTACAAGCTGAGATTAAAATCAAGTTAAAAATACAATATTTCAAGTGGTTACAAAGTGTGATTAAAATCATGTAAAAAACACCAGTTTCTCACATGGTTACAAAGTATGGTTAAATCATGTAAAAAAAACCCACATTATCTATGCCATTCATATGCAAGATCACCTGATTAATATGCATAAATCTTTATCATAATATTAAACATAATATATCTTGATGATATGACATTTACAAAGTCACCAAAAAGTGTCAATAGAAATAGCTAAAGTAAAGACATGCACAGCCAATGTCATTGATATGCATGGATCTTGTACAGCTAAAGTGAAGACAAGCACAGCCAATGTCATTGACATGCATGGATCTTGTACAGCTAAAGTGAAGACAAGCACAGCCAATGTCATTGATATGCATGGATCTTGTACAGCTAAAGTGAAGACAAGCACAGCCAATGTCATTGACATGCATGGATCTTGTACAGCTAAAGTGAAGACAAGCACAGCCAATGTCATTGATATGCATGGATCTTGTACAGCTAAAGTGAAGACAAGCACAGCCAATGTCATTGATATGCATGGATCTTGTACAGCTAAAGTGAAGACAAGCACAGCCAATGTCATTGATATGCATGGATCTTGTACAGCTAAAGTGAAGACAAGCACAGCCAATGTCATTGATATCCATGGATCTTGTACAGCTAAAGTGAAGACAAGCACAGCCAATGTCATTGATATGCATGGATCTTGTACAGCTAAAGTGAAGACAAGCACAGCCAATGTCATTGACATGCATGGATCTTGTACAGCTAAAGTGAAGACAAGCACAGCCAATGTCATTGATATGCATGGATCTTGTACAGCTAAAGTGAAGACAAGCACAGCCAATGTCATTGATATGCATGGATCTTGTACAGCTAAAGTGAAGACAAGCACAGCCAATGTCATTGATATGCATGGATCTTGTACAGCTAAAGTGAAGACAAGCACAGCCAATGTCATTGATATGCATGGATCTTGTACAGCTAAAGTGAAGACAAGCACAGCCAATGTCATTGATATGCATGGATCTTGTACAGCTAAAGTGAAGACATGCACAGCCAATGTCATTGATATGCATGGATCTTGTACAGCTAAAGTGAAGACAAGCACAGCCAATGTCATTGATATGCATGGATCTTGTACAGCTAAAGTGAAGACAAGCACAGCCAATGTCATTGATATGCATGGATCTTGTACAGCTAAAGTGAAGACATGCACAGCCAATGTCATTGATATGCATGGATCTTGTACAGCTAAAGTGAAGACATGCACAGCCAATGTCATTGATATGCATGGATCTTGTACAGCTAAAGTGAAGACAAGCACAGCCAATGTCATTGATATGCATGGATCTTGTACAGCTAAAGTGAAGACAAGCACAGCCAATGTCATTGATATGCATGGATCTTGTACAGCTAAAGTGAAGACAAGCACAGCCAATGTCATTGACATGCATGGATCTTGTACAGCTAAAGTGAAGACAAGCACAGCCAATGTCATTGATATGCATGGATCTTGTACAGCTAAAGTGAAGACAAGCACAGCCAATGTCATTGACATGCATGGATCTTGTACAGCTAAAGTGAAGACAAGCACAGCCAATGTCATTGACATGCATGGATCTTGTACAGCTAAAGTGAAGACAAGCACAGCCAATGTCATTGATATGCATGGATCTTGTACAGCTAAAGTGAAGACATGCACAGCCAATGTCATTGACATGCATGGATCTTGTACAGCTAAAGTGAAGACAAGCACAGCCAATGTCATTGATATGCATGGATCTTGTACAGCTAAAGTGAAGACAAGCACAGCCAATGTCATTGACATGCATGGATCTTGTACAGCTAAAGTGAAGACAAGCACAGCCAATGTCATTGATATGCATGGATCTTGTACAGCTAAAGTGAAGACAAGCACAGCCAATGCATTTAATCAGTTCGTAAAGGAAATGAACACTTATTTCGGTAAAGTGCCTTTCAATAATTTCATTGCACTGACTTGGTAGATTGAAATCAAAAGGTGATTCAATTGCGAGTATCCGATTTGAGTAAATATAAGGTCATTTAAAACTATGCCAATCAATCACACAGGATTTGTTTTGTTTGCAGTATACTGATTGGGCAATAATTTGGTCACTCAGCTCAAGTTCAAGTCAAGCTGTAACATTACTGATGCAGATGGGGCAATGTTCAGTGACCATGTATTGTAGTATGACTGGATGCAAATGAATCAATGATGAGAGGTTTTATTTAGCACTCAGAATGCCTTGAATGTCTAAATCAAGGTAGATAGATAAAGTGATTAAAGTGAAAATAAGTGCTTGCCCAACATGTTTTGAAATAAGAAAAACCATTTGCCTTGGTCTAACACTGTTTATAATATTAGTTGTCAATATGAAAATGAATAGTCAGTGATGCTGGGGTATAAGATTTGATAAATCCTGTAGGGTTTACAGAATCAATCAGGTGTATGATTACCTCACTCATTACTGAATTTGTCTGGGATCCTAATGATGTAAGCAAGCATTAATGTTTGATCAAAACTGGATAAGAAATATTACTTCCTGATTGATAACATGGCCAGAAAATGAAATGAACATCATGAATATGTATGAAACTTGCTAATTATCTAACTAATCAATGTTTTTATGATATATTCCATGTATGATTAAAAATGGATCAGAAATATAGATTCCAGAGTTGTAACAAGTATATATTGATTGATGGATGGTGTGTTACAAATGCCAGGCAACAATATAAGCTCACATGGCCTGGTTAGCTAAATATTAGAGCTAGCCAATGGCCTACAACCTTTGCAGGAATTTAAATTGATACATCTACCTTCTAAACATCATATTATCATCTGTCAATAACGAAATGCAATTTATTTAGGTTTCATCATGATACAACATAGAAAAATTGACACACACCCACCAAAAAAAACCAGGTCAGATAATTTGCAATCTTGTTATTAAACATGGATGCTTGCAGACAAGAGGCATGCATTGAGTCATATTCAATAGCTACAAAGTATGTGCGGTGTTGCATTAGACCAAATGGTGACATTCAGTGGAAAGACAGTATGTGCGGTGTTGCATTAGACCAAATGGTGACATTCAGTGGAAAGACAGTATGTGCGGTGTTGCATTTAACAAAACGGTGACACATTTCAATAGATAGACATTATGTGTTGACTGCTTTAGATCAAATGGAGATACATTCCATGTGCTGTGCTGCATTTGACCAAATGGTGACAGTCAATAGATAGAAAGTATGTGGTGTGCTGCATTTAACCAAATGGTGACACATTCAATAGACTAACAGGATGTGCTATGCTGCATTTAGCCAAATGGTATAATATTTTACCAGGCACCACATACAGCTGAATACAGAAAGTATTGTACTGTTTTGGTCCAATGTAATCTATATGTTATTCTTGGGGTCAAATGTGAAAATTGCAATTGAATATTTTTACCATTAGTACAAAAAATTAAATGAACTTGTTTTCACAGACAGTCAATTGGATTTCCTCACTTGCATAATTCAAATAGAAATATTAATATTGAATAAAACAATGATGAAATGCATCAAATTCACATTCGGCTTCAAAGAAGCACTAATATATAAATATAAAAACAATCACACCAAAAGGTATGTCATATTTGCAATAATACAACAATAATATAATTATCAGTAGAAATTCATGCATACAGAATCCACTTATAAAATTTATTACTTTTATCTCACTTCATACTGTATTTACAGTATGCATCATTTGTGTACAGCAGGCTCCTGACATATTATAAAAATAATTCTTAAAAATTTGAAGAATAAATAGCATAGAAAACACTGTATATAAGAACAGACAAATAGCTGAAACATTTTATGTCATGATTACAGTACACATTAGAATGGTGGCAGTATCACGGGGGGGGGGGAACTTCAAGAATAAAAAGATTCATTGTACCCAATTCACATACATGCAAATTGAAAACTAGATACATGTAGATGGGAAAATTTAAATGGTTTGAATGAACAGGAACAGTAACTCTGCAGAGAATCTTCAAAGGCACATTTTTACAGGCATCTTCATTTAGGGGAATAAGCTGTAAATTATTCCTGATAATGTAATTATGTTTTTATATTAAAAAACATTTTTTATGTTTTGCCTCTAAGTATTTATCAACTGCTGATCTAAATGAGACAAAATAGGTAACTCTCACATTTATGCATGCAGTTTGAAAATAGCAAATATATTAAATTAAGTCATAAAACTTGGAGAATTTAGTCTTTTAAAGTCCAAACTTAAAACTAAAACTCTCAAATATAACAAATTAAACAAATATAAGATAAGTTAGCACAGTTTAAAAAAAACACAAATGGGCTAAGGTGACATGATTAGTAACTAGTTGAAGGGGGGGGGGACAAAGAGACCTGACTAAAAGGAAATACCTGAAGGGTGGGGAGTACTGACTCAGAAACCCCAAACCAAAAACAGCTTTGATGATGGAAGCTAGGAACATAAGACTCTCAATAGAAATTTCTAAATTTCAAATCTGAATAAAAGTCTAAAAATTAGCATTTAAATTCAAACATAAGCTAAAAATTAATCAAACTAATTGATCAAATTAGAATTGAACCACCAAGCAACAAGAAAAACAATTCTGAATCAAAATATAAAATGGATACTTAAAGTTTTACCCCCATATTTATAAATCATAAAGCCTTTATAATATTTCTGACGTGCCAGCTGTAAAGTTTCCGACCAGCCATATATTCAGAGATGGATTTCAAGATGTCCTAAAATAATCAAAATTTGATTTCAAGAAACAAAATACTAAGGCACAAATCTACTCCAAATTTACTGAAAATGCCCCAAGAAATGAAATTACTAATCTACTGAAAAAAATTTGAATAACATTTTGTGATTTTTTTAAAGAGGTTTTATTTTTTCCAAAATTACTATAAAACATTATTTATGCTTCAGAGAAAGTGAGTAACTCCATAAAATTTGCTCCAAAAAAATGTTAATTCAATTATAAATCATGGAATTACGTTAATGTGTTTAAATGATAATCTATGGAGACATCGGACTGCATTTTTCTTGCAAATTATGGAAAGACTTGACTGTATTTTACTGATAAATCATGGAGGTACTTAACTACATTCTATGCCATAAATATACTTTTAAAACATAAATTCAATTTTCATACTTAAATGCTTATGCCCATTAAGAAAGTCAGTATAATTGTTTCATAAATTTAGTTGAGTGATTGATTGGTGTGCCAGGTGTCAAGTTCAAATACCATCTAAATTATTTTTGTCTTGCACTGCCTTACAAACCTGACAGAATCATGTTGAGTTATTTTATTTTTAATTGAAACAAATCACTTTTTCTATAAATTACTAACTTATAGTTTAAAACTATACAGAAAAATACAGTTCCAATATGGACTTGTTATCTGATAATAAAAATGGAGGAACTTCACACAAATTTTACATGTGATACTGTGCTAAGGTAGAACTCTAAACAGCTGATACATTTACCAACTTATGAAAGGGTTGAAGCAAAGTGCTTTAACCATGGGAAATTTATCTGCAAAGTATACTACATCTTTTCTGCTGGTTTACATTTTGCAATTTGTGGATAGACCCTAAAAGTACTGGGGCCATACTAGATATGCTTTGTGGAAATATTTGTTACAGCTCGAGGAGAAAGTCAGAACCTGCAGCATAAAGTCTTTCTAGAATGCTCATGTCCATGTCTGCACACAAGAAAAAGATACAGGCCCTGTAGCATATGCATATGAATATGAGATTCAACTTTGCACAATCTAGACAGCCCATGCTGAATCTAGGCAGCCCATTCAGAAACAAGGCAGTCCATCTAGAATCTAGGCAGCCCATTCAGAAACAAGGCAGTCCATCTAGAATCTAGGCAGCCCATTCAGAAACAAGGCAGTTCATCTAGAATCTAGGCAGCCCATTCAGAAACAAGGCAGTCCATCTAGAATCTAGACAGCTCATCCAGAAACAAGTCAGCCCATCCAGAAGCAAGTCAGCCTATACAGAATTTAGACAGCCCATCCAGAAGCAAGTCAACCCATCCAGAAACAAGGCAGTCCATCCAGAATCTAGACAGCCCATGCTGAATCTAGTCAGCCCATCCAGAATCTAGACAGCCCATCCAGAAACAAGGCAGACCATGCAGAAACAAGGCAGAATATACAGAATATACATCACCCAAGAGGAATCGAGGCAGCTTACACAGAATCTAGGCAGTCTATGCAAAATCTAGCAGCCGATCCAGAATAGATATCAAGTTCATTAAAAGTAAGCGTTCATGCACATATTGCATTTTCATATAGGCCTATACATAAATGAAGTAACAAAAATAATGAAGGTCTCACATTATAAATGGTGAATTCATTCCTCCAATTCCAGAACTCTCAATTCCTTAAAAATGTTTGACCGAAACAATAACCATTAGCCCACACCAATTATCTGCATTTTTCTTGTATATTCATCTCTGCTGTCATTTTTCACTTATTTACAGCCTAATTGACTGGTATACCGGTATACTGGTTATTACACTAAAAACATCATTCTAAGTACATATCTATTATACTGGTACTGAAGTACTTTGTTCCCACCTATGTACGCTTAGAAAACTCTTGTTCAAAATTGTATCTTAAAAAATTTGATTTTCCAGAATTTCATCAACATAATTAAGAATGTAGAATTTGCACAAAAATGTTATAAAAAATTCCACTAAATCCAGAATCGCTGGCATCTCTGAAAAAAAATTAAGATCATTATATTTTGTGATCAATTGCTAATCACTGAACTTAGGCATGAAGTAATTACAAAAACATGTTTAATGAACATCAAAAAAACTCTACTCATGCAGCACATGCATTTTTTTAAAGCAAGGCTGATATAACAAAACCAAACATGATGTTAGAGTTCCAATCTGGAATCTCTAAATGTACAGTATGTCAAATAAAATAAGTTATAGCATTTGCATATTACAAGCTGAGGATAAAAGTAATTAAATTCCAGGTTATAAAGTTTCATATCTGAAGCTCAAAGACTTAAAAATTTGGGTCCAGGCAACCATATATTGACTTTAGATATTCTAGTGGGAAAATGATGACTGTCCTAAATAATTAATATTCTTTTCTACTCTTGAAAAACTTAACAAAGAAACAAGGTCTTAAGCTAAGACTCTGCCAGATATATTTTTGATTTTGGGAAGAAGTATTGCACAAATCCATGCTTCCATGATACAAATATTTTCTTATAGATTACTGCCCCTAACCTTATTGCTGTAAGATATATAAAGATGTACAGGGTTTTACCCAATAACTAATTTCACAAGATTTTACCCCCCCAAAAAATTTAACAAGAATACTGATGGTACAAATTCAAAACTTGATACATCAGTGGTTAATATTGATGAACTGTAAAATGAAAATAGGAGTAATAAGTACCAAGCAAAATCTATGCTAATGTATAATATTACAAATATGAACACATTGCTTTTTGTAGTGTTTACATCAGTATTTAAAAGGACCTAAAGTGACTTTACTGAGGGAAAAATATTTTAAAATCAAATAATAACTACACTTTAAATCCATCCTCTTCTGTCCATAATTTATGGACAAAAAAGTTATTTCAAATGTTTAAAACAACTCTGAATCTATAGTGATAGCATTCAAAACTTCAATAATAATCAAATACCTGCCAACACTTGCCAAAGAAATTATTTGGATCTCAAGTGGTAAGGATTGCTATTGTGTTTTGTTTCTTAAGGGCATCATACTTCTGTGCAATTATAACTCTACTGTCAAGTATATTCATGATGATGTCATATTTACTATAGCCCTCCTGTGAAGTATTTCCAAAACCATGGCATAATTACTATCCAACTATAATCATACTGTCAAGAATCTACAGAGGGATGTCACATTTACTGTGTAACTATAGCCCTACTGTCAAGAATCTTCAAAAGAATGTTATATTTTGTGTCCAACTAAAGCCCTACTGTCAAGTGTTGTCATACTTTTGTCCAACTAAAGCCCTACTGTCAAGTGTTGTCATACTTTTGTCCAACTAAAGCCCTACTGTCAAGTGTTGTCATACTTTTGTCCAACTAAAGCCCTACTGCCAAGTGTTGTCATACTCTTGTCCTACTATAGCTCTACTGTTAAGAATCTTCAGAAAATGAGAATGTAATAAAGTCTCCAAGAGTTTTTAATCTTAAAGCAAGTAACAACAGTGATTAGATGTTTTTTAATGTTCGCTTTGTGTTATATCTACATATAATGCCACCAATATAGTCTAGTAGATAAAAGTGTTATAATTCATTCCAAGTGGTAATTGGATCCATGCCATGAATAACAATCATGCAGATCTCTGCCACCAGCAACCCAACCAACATGGCCATGCACTCATCCCAAATAAAGATAAAACAAGTTTCAAAAAAGTCGCAGATAAGGATGCCAGGTTCACTTGGTTGGCACACAAAATTTAATGATGGAATAAAGTAAGGATATACAAAGGATGATTTTTTAATAAAGAAATATTTCACAAGTGGATACTATGTAATATATTGTCACAAGTGATGTGAGTGACAATTCAAAAAACATAATCAGGTCTGGTTAAAAATTATCAGTGTACATCTCACATAATGACAATAATTATAACACAAGCATGTCAGGTTGATATTTTTCAGTGTACATCTGACAAAAGAATAATAGCAACAATCAATTAAGCATGTCAGGTTGATAATTTTCATTATACATCTGACAAAGAATAACAACAATCAATTAAGCATGTCAGGTTGATAATTTTCAGTATACATCTGACAAAGAATAATAACAACAATCAATTAAGCATGTCAGGTTGATAATTTTCAGTATACATCTGACAAAGAATAATAACAACAATCAATTAAGTATGTCAGGTTGATAATTTCCAGTGTACATCTGACAAAGAATAATAACAACAATCCATTAAGTATGTCAGGTTGATAATTTTCAGTGTACATCTGACAAAGAATAATAACAACAATCTATTAAGCATGTCAGGTTGATAATTACAACAATCTAATTAGCATGTCAGGTTGATAATTTTCAGTATACATCTGACAAAGAATAATAACAACAATCAATTAAGTATGTCAGGTTGATAATTTCCAGTGTACATCTGACAAAGAATAATAACAACAATCCATTAAGTATGTCAGGTTGATAATTTTCAGTGTACATCTGACAAAGAATAATAACAACAATCTATTAAGCATGTCAGGTTGATAATTTTCAGTATACATCTGACAAAGAATAATAACAATCAATTAAGCATGTCAGGTTGATAATTTTCAGTGTACATCTGACAAAGAATAATAACAACAATCCATTAAGCATGTCAGGTTGATAATTTTCAGTGTACATCTGACAAAGAATAATAACAATCAATTAAGCATGTCAGGTTGATAATTTTCAGTGTACATCTGACAAAGAATAATAACAACAATCAATTAAGCATGTCAGGTTGATAATTTTCAGTGTACATCTGACAAAGATTAATAACAATTAAGCATGTCAGGTTGATAATTTTCAGTATACATCTGACAAAGAATAATAACAACAATCAATTAAGCATGTCAGGTTGATAATTTCCAGTGTACATCTGACAAAGAATAATAACAACAATCAATTAAGCATGTCAGGTTGATAATTTCCAGTGTACATCTGACAAAAGGACAATAATCATAATGCAAGATATGAGTTATTAATAAGAAGCACCTATTAAAAGTTACAATTCTTCTGAACAGTTATCTTGCTAACCCAACGGAAGACAAGAGCTCAAAAGCTGCTCCTAATCCCCAGCTGATTTCAACTCCATTTATTTTCTTCTTTAACTGAAAATAAAACAAGAAATATTCTTTTGAACCATTATCAAAACCTGAATATCTTAAATGCTTCATTATCTCTTAATTATTGAAAACAAACATAAAATATTGATTACTCTTTTTCAAGTTCATCAAAATCTGAAACTACAGTATATGTTAAAATAACAATTACCTCCTGCATGGAACAACATTAAATAGCAAACCTCTGTTTAGAATGTGTGTGTGTGTGTGTGTGTGTGTGTGTGTGTGTGTGTGTGTGTGTGTGTGTGATTTAGATTTTTAATGTAGTTTTAACATTTTTCGGTCATATCGCTACAATGTCTGATGTGTGTCAGTTTATAGTGAAGCCTAGCACTGGGTCATAAAGTTGCAAAAACCAAGTTAGCAAGCTCCTCCTGGAAGACTAGGTAACAGTTTCAAAGACAGGAGATAAATGAAAACCTGGAATGATCCCAGTGGTCCAGTAAAGACAAACATTCCACCACCAAACAAATCAAACTTTTTCTCTCCAATTATGCTTACTAGATGTGGATCAGTGAATACTCACATGAATTAATTTATCTCTGGGTAGTCGGTAGCCATAATGTAAAACAGAGTATAAGTATGTAAGATCAATTGAATGGAATGGTCTTTCTAAATCTGGATTTGTGAATGCTGAAAAGTAAAATATAATTCTTTTACAATGACATTAATTACTTTATATGAATATTTAAATACATGATATAGAAAGATTTCACTGACGCTAAATGTGCACTGGTTACATAATGCAATGTTTCCCTGCTTACAAGGGCTATCTTTTTAGCAATGAATATATCGTCTCAATGGCCAATGTGATGGTACAAAAAAACTACATCAACTAATGAATTTACTTGATGCAGAACAAGTTGTCCTCTTATAAGATGGGGTGTGGGTCCTAATGTCGGGGGGGAGCACTGTCCTATGTCAAATTTAGTCATAAACTTTACTTGCCTCCAAAGAACATGATGACCATTGAAAAGGTTGCAATTATATAATTAGAGTAAAGAAATCCAAGTCTGGCATAAAAATGCGTTACTCAATATGCAAAGTAAAGTTTTATTATGGAAGGGCAAGGTCCCTTATTCTCTAAATATTTTTAATTAAAAATAATCTCAAGTTCAAATATTTTTTTAATAAAAAAAGTCTCTCAAAGAGATTGACACTTGACTGGGAAAACAGAAATCAAAATAAGAGTATCATCTTACTTGCAATCACTGAGTGCTGAAATCATCTCTAATATTATTTTTAACAACAATAAGACTTTCATATTTGCTACTGTATTGGACATATTGGATGTCAGATTTGACACCATTTTTATTTAGTACCAAGCAGACATCATTAAGTTTTTATTTTAAACCCCATATTAATATGACAATATATTTAGGGTAAGTTGTGACAGCATGATTTTCAAGACAGCCATCATAACACCCATATTGGAAGTATGACTGGCACCATTTTCATTTAGGACCAACTAGATATCATATGTTGGCTACTGGTTAAAACCCCATGATGATACAGCCATTCATTTTGGAATAGTAACAGCAATATTTTCAAGTTGGCCATTTATTGCCAAACAGGCACCATAATCAACATGGCCATTTATTACCAAGCAGACACCATAATCAACATGGCCTTTTATTACCAGACACCATAATCAACATGGCCATTTATTACCAGACACATAATCAACATGGCCATTTATTACCAAGCAGACACCATAATCAACATGGCCTTTTATTACCAGACACCATAATCAACATGGCCATTTATTACCAGATACCATAATCAACATGGCCATTTACTACCAGACACCATAATCAACATGGCCATTTATTACCAAACAGACACCATAATCAACATGGCTATTTATTACCAAACAGACACCATAATCAACATGGCCATTTATTACCAGACACATAATCAACATGGCCATTTATTACCAAACAGACACCATAAGAACGCTTCTGATTAAAATCCAATATCAAAATGGACTTTCCACATAAGAAGAAAACTGACAAGATTTTCAACATGGCCACTAAAGTGATAATACTGGATGTCAGATCAGCATCCATTTAATTTAGGACCAACAACACATTACAGAAGTATTTTACTAAAAATCCAAGCTGATATAAGCATTCATTCAGGCAATGTAATGATAAGATTTTAAAGATGAATGTTGTGGTAACCATCATCAAGATGGCCACCACAGAAGTCATGTTGGATGTCAGATCAGCACCAGTTTTAATTTAGGATATAACCATCCATTCAGGGGAATGATTTTAGCAATGGTTGCTGTAGTAACCATACTTCATATCAGTCTCACCATTTTCATTTAAGACCCACTACAAATCAGGAGGAAAAGTGATACCATGATATTATTGATAGCTGAAATGGTGTCAGTTTAGACATCAAATTAGCACCAATTTAAGACCAACTAGAAAAAATGATAAAATTTTTACTAAAAACCCATTTTAAAACAACCATCAATTAGGGAATAGCTATAACAAGATTTTCAAGATGGCCACTGGCTGCAACACTGGATGTGTGAGTGGCACCATTTGCATACAGGACCAAGCAGACATTATAAGAAGTCTTCTGGTATGGGACTTAAATTGGTATACTTTCTTTATATGATCACTGTTTGTAAACAACCTTTTTTATGACTGGTTTTTAAGTCAGTCTTTTCTGGATGATGTGACAAAATTAGTGTACTAAGAGACCACATGACCAATCTCGCGAGAGTTGAAGTAATGTTTTACGCATTCTTAATATTGGTTTGGCCAGAGTCATTCAAAACCTTGAAGTAACAAGGTGATTTTAAATTTGTTGCCAGAATATTTTATTCTTCATCTAATTTTTTTAATTCAATAATTTATTATCCTGGACACTCAACAAGTTGACTTTCTTATAAAAAATTCTGAAAGATATTCAATGAAATTCATTCTGAAATTCTTTGGAAACAAAGACTGTAAGTCAAGTGAGGAATAATTGTTATTCATAAATTGGATTGCATCTGACATCATCGCCTTCCATATTTTTAAATCATTGGACTTGAACCTGAATTCTTATAGAACTTTTTAGTGATAGGACTTGTGTTTTTATTCTTAGAATCATATTTGGATTATATTCATCAACTGCAAGTCTTATTTACCAATTTTTACATTGTTGTTTAGGGAAACAAATTGTTTTGTTAAATTATACAAAGCTTGTTGGCTTTCACTATTTTCTTTGTTACTGAGTACGAGCCCTTGTCACATAACAACTGTCATTTTACTGTCCATTAAGTTACTATCAGTTTACTGTCCATTAGGCTAATGTCATTTTACTGTTCAATGAGGCTAATGCCATTTTACTGTCCATCAGACTACTGTCATTTTATTGTCCATCAGGCTAATCTCATTTTACTGTCCATCAGACTACTGTCATTCTACTTTCCATCAGGCTACTGTCATTCTACTGTCCATCAGGCTAATGTCATTCTACTGTCCATCAAACTACTGTCATTTTACTGTCCATCAGACTACTGTCATTTTATTGTCCATCAGGCTACTGTCATTTTACTGTCCATCAGGCTACTGTCATTTTATTGTCCATCAGGCTACTGTCATTTTACTGTCCATCAGACTACTGTCATTTTACTGTCCATCAGGCTACTGTCATTTTACTGTCCATCAGACTACTGTCATTTTACTGTCCAACTGGCTACACATAAATAATAAACCATACTATAAATACAACTCATATTAGCAATTACAATGAAAGTTGCCCAGTCATATTATGCAAATCTGACCCTGTGTTGATCTGCTTCACACTTAAATTCTATCCATTTACTGCTTCACACTCTTAAATTATATCAATTTACTGCTTCACACTCTTAAATTCTATCAATTTACTGCTTCACACTTAAATTCTATCAATTTACTGCTTCACACTTAAATTCTATCAATTTACTGCTTCACACTCTTAAATTCTATCAATTTACTGCTTCATGGTTTTAAACTTTTATCAATTTACTGTTTCACACCTTTAAAATTGTATCAATTTACTGCTTCACACCTTTAAAATTGGATCAATTTACTGCTTCACACCTTTAAAATTGTATCAATTTACTGCTTCACACCTTTAAAATTGGATCAATTTACTGCTTCACACCTTTAAAATTGGATCAATTTACTGCTTCACACCTTTAAAATTGGATCAATTTACTGCTTGACACCTTTAAAATTGGATCAATTTACTGCTTGACACCTTTAAAATTTTATCAATTTACTGCTTCACACCTTTAAAATTGGATCAATTTACTGCTTGACACCTTTAAAATTGGATCAATTTACTGCTTCACACATTTAAAATTTTATCAATTTACTGCTTCACACCTTTAAAATTGTATCAATTTACTGCTTCACACCTTTAAAATTGGATCAATTTATTGCTTCACACCTTTAAAATTGGATCAATTTACTGCTTCACACCTTTAAAATTTTATCAATTTACTGCTTCACACCTTTAAAATTGTATCAATTTACTGCTTCACACCTTTAAAATTGGATCAATTTACTGCTTCACACCTTTAAAATTTTATCAATTTACTGCTTCTATCCTTTAAAATTGTATCAATTTAATACATACCAGATTTAGCTGCTTCTTTCAACTGCCCCACAGTTATGTCCCCTCCATCACTACCTGTTGGTGCAAATGAGGCAAGAAAGAATCATGTTTAAATAACATTCTTCTCAACAAAATCTTAATAATAGTTTTTAAAAACAAATCTTACTGTCATCCATAATAATAATTTGGATATTGATATTTAAAGAAACACACTAGTGTCAAGTATTCACTAGACAAAAAGATGCTACTAAATTTTTTCAACAACACAATGTTACCATAAAATTTCTTGTTTTTCTGCAACATTACAGAAATAATATCTTTTATGGCAATGTTCATAAAACTATAATATTAAAAAATTCATTCTTTTTCTAGGAAAATGTTTCATTCATAATACTAACGCAATCATAATACTATTACTGTGCAAATCCCTCCCTCCCAGATTACACATTTTTAGCTAACAAGCTAAAGGTTATCTGCCTTCCTAGGTGGCACTTAGAGTCATTTCCCCTTGACACCAAGATGTGTACCAAATCATGTCAATTCTTCAGTTATTACTGGAGTGGAAAGCATGCTCTCTACTGAGATACTGCCAGGATTTTTTCTGAAGTGGCCAGCTCACCCCTTGTCACAAACATAAGGGAGACTAGAGCAAAAAGGATGGGGCAGGATAAAACAGCCATATTTCAATATTTACTTAACATCTCAATATCAGTTTTACTTTCTTTCTGCTGCATTCTGTTAGATCTCTATTGAAATTAAAATCTTTAAAAGACTTCACCTCTAACTGTATATGCATTACTGCATAAGCATTAATTTGTCCATTTTGAGCTTAACCTATTCCTTATTTGCATATGAATATTGTTCTGTGCTGAGAACCTCCATTCACATTTGACTCTTGAAAATGGCATACTCATCAGGAACAAGTTTGAACACTGTTTTTTATGGCTGTTATGTACAATTTTCCACAGCTCACAAGTACTGTCCATTAGATACATCTGCTCCAACATAAGATTTTTCCCTAAACAAAGACTAAAGTTCTGTTAATGTTTAACTTTTGTGAATCAGTGCTTTATTATGATTTCAAGTCCATCAATGTCAGTCTGATTGTTCAGATAGAATAGCCTCTCCTAATCATTACATCCTAATTTTATTATTTGATTTTTATTTTGTTAAAATTTATTTCACCCTCATAGGGCTAAATGGTTTTGTAACATAAGAGCCACCATTGCTAAACTGTTTCAGAAAATAAATTAAAATTTCACTGTACTTTTAAACTGCTGTAGTTTAATTTGGCTTGTCATTCTGCTTTTTTCTGCATTTCAGAATATATCTGAAATGGTGGTAGTGGAGTGACTGGCATGCTGTCTGTTTTGTCCATCCAGCATGTATATCCGACTTGTGTTCAGACTATTTCTGGGGTCAAAGTAACTCAATGGGATCTCTATAGCAGTTTCCCAGCTCCAAAAATCTGATCTGCTTCACAACTTCAAAATGTAAACTGCCTTTATCACTATCATTAACAAGTATTTGCCAAATGAAATCATCATCTAAAAGTGAATCATGCGGGGAATCAGCCATTTTGTGTTTTCTAGGTAAACTGTATTATAATAAGCATTTGTAAAACTTCCTTGATGCAATGCTCAATTACAACAGAATGCATGTTCCAGGGCCCAATGTGCCAATCAAATTTAGTTTAACAACCATTCTTGTCAAGCCAAAGAACTTTGGAAACAGACATGCCATGACAAGAGCTATGATAATGGTGTGACTTATATTGTGACAAGCAGTTTAAGGGTGACTTGATGAATACAAATTGTGTAAAGTCATGCAATCATGCACACTGGCAGCATTGCCATCTTTATATGAATGTAACATCTGGGAGGCTGAGTGGGTGTATGCATATCATGATTGTTTAAGAATTATCGAAGAACCACACTGTACTATAAAAAATTGGTTTCTTCTTCAAATACAATACCCATTCATAATAATAGGAGGTGGAGGGGATACATCCAATTATGCTGAGGAGACCATCTCTTGCTCCCTAAGGTATGAGAGACAGCCAGAAAGCCAGACTGGTAAATATAATCATCAGGCTTTCATTGAGAAATTACAGCCGAATTCATGAAGCTACATACTTATGAATCTGTCAAATAACCTAATTTTAAAATATGGCTACTGAGGCAGTATGGTGGGTGTTGTACACGAGAAAAGGTAAAATCACTGAAGCATCCATTATAGTAACTACGACATAGACATCAGGAGTAAACCATGTATAAAAAACGTACCTGTATATATCCAACCACATTGGAAGCTATATAATAATATGAGTTTTCTATAGTGCACACTATGCCTGCACATAAAAAAGGCATTGAAGAACACTTACTGAAACTTATGATGCAGACACATCAATATTCATTGTGAGACAATGTTACCTGAAACAAAGGCCCAATGATGTTCTACAGGTAAAATCAGTAATGTGTCACATATATATGTATAAAGTGTACACCAAGTCAAAATAATATAGAAAACTTACCTGTATGCATCTGATAAGTGTGGATATTATACAGCAATATTAAATGACTTTTCTACATTACTCACCAGACCTGCATTTATTAATATGATGAGATGCCACCATGACTTGTGCAGGTTTGTACCAATGGCACCTAAGTGGGTGAAGATGGCAAAGTGAACACTGATAAGTCAGAAACTTTGTCATTGATGACAGAAAGAACAGAAAAGTTGGAAATTAGGAGTCACCTCCCTCTGAACATGAAACTCTTTCATCTTGTTTTAAGGCAGAAAACATTTACTTTTCTCTATGTCAAGATATAAACATGCATCAATTAGTTTTAAAAATTTGTCCAATATCATCACTGTAAAGATTGTTGATGTCAATGCTGGCCAAATGTAGTCTATGCAGGTAAACAAGATTGCATTTTATCCTTGCTTGCCAGTAAAGAAAGCCAACAAGATAATAATTCAATGTTTTTATTTACAAATAATGAATTTTGGTTATGCTTCGTTTGTTTTTTGCATTGTTTTTTTAAAAATTTTATTGCAAAATTGAGCTTTTTCATTGCTTAAAAACTCACTAGAAATATGAATGTGACACAGTTCTGATATCAATAGTGTTTCATACCATTTTGTGTCTCAGAAAACCTATTTATACTATCTTACAGATGAAAATCTAAAAGATAATCCATAGTTTCAATAAAAAAGATTCAAGCCATCTCAATACAATTCCAAATGAGGTGAAGATTTCCTTAAATATGTTAATGAGCCAAATCATTTTGGTTCTGGATTGAATTTGCTAAATACGCTTCTTTGTACTTCAATAATAAATACCAATTTGACTATCAAGAGGAAATACACCAGTAAATACAATTACAGCTACAAGAACTTTGTTAAAATCACATGTCAGAGATGTAGACTGTCTTCTCACAAATAAATATAAACTAGTCTAGTTTACTGGTCAATGAATAATAAAGTGTGTGCATGTGTGATTTGGATTTTTAACGTAGCTTTATCAATTTTTCAGCCATATTGCTACAATGTCTGCAGCATGGCAGGTTATAGTGATGTCTAGCACTGGGGCATCATGCCGGAGACATGTAGTATTATGTCTCTCCCAGTCACATTATCCTGACACCAGACTGACCAGTCCTAGCACTAACCTCTTAATCCTGAGTGCCAAGTGAGGCATCTGATAGTACCATTTTTGTAAGTCTTTGGTATGACTTGGCCAGGGATCAAGCACACAACCTCCTGCATCTGAGACAGATTCTCTAACTACTACACCATTGGAATGGCCGAATAACAAAGTTAAAAACATGCATAAATGTTTGAGCACTTGATATCACAAAATTTAATTGAGGATTGGAACTGATGTGTATGATTGCTTTGTCTCTCTTTGTATGCTCACTGGTGGTTAAAATAAACAAGGTAGCTCAATGTAATACTGCTGACCAATGATTATACAGTTATTAAAGTGATTAACTGATTTCTTCTGCCAAATGTCTTACGAAAAAAGTTTTTCTTCATCATTAACTTGCATTAGATAACTGCTAGATCACAAGTTGTGAGGCATGTCAACTGTTTTTATTGTCACCTATTGCCAACACCTTCAGTTAATCCAAATAAAGGTTGGGGTAACCAAGTGGTTTTATGGCATGGTGGTTGATTATCAATCACCAGTTTTTGGTACAGAAAACATATTCCTTATTTTATGTGCCAATTTGAAGTTTTTAATTTTTGTCCACTTTAAAAGAACTTGTTTGGTGTCTGGAATTTTGTGTGCTATTTAAATTTATTACAAAATTCTGAAAATATGGTATCAAAAAAAGACTGAGGATCAAGTTATTTTGGTTAATTACCATAAGAAATTAGTGTATTAGATAATTATATGCATGACTTTCTGTGTGGTTTATTATCAGTATAAAATATCCCCCTCCAACAAGGTTTGATTTTAATAGATTCTCTAGTTGACAGGCAAGAGGTTTCTGGCCTATGAGAGGTAACTGCTATAACCAGTGTTTATTAACAACTGTCTGCATAGCCAAAAATGGCAATTAGGAAACTTGTGATGCTAACTAATGCTAAAATTTTGGCCAATTAGGAAAAAATTTTAAGTACACTAATGCTAAAATATTGGCCAATTAGGAGACTTGTAATGTACAAGCGTGTTAAAATATTGGCCAAAAGAGTTATGTTCATGAGGTAATAGATTCATTACCCTGGTGTAATGATGGTTATGACTAGAATGAACCCCATGCATCATACGCCTTAGGTTCAAAGGGTATGGCATTAAAAATTGACACAATTGTCCATATAACTAATAATAATAATTTTGCTATTTTCAATATAACTTTCTGAAGGTATTTTAGTGCTGCTTCTAATTTCCAAACAAAATAGACAAGAATAAGAATGACGCTGACTGCAGCATACTTACCTATAAGTTTGGCCTCTAGTGCTCTATCAAAAAAGTAGGAAAATATGTAAATTGTTCTTGAGCCCAATTCCTCTACTGGCTTTATGAAATTCTGGACCAATGATTTTGTCTGATGCTGACAGTTTTCATATCCAAATTCATGCATTGTTCCACCACTGAAATAAAGGTAAAATATATCCAATACATACTAACACCATTTGGTGAATCAATGAAATAGAGACAGACATGTCCAAACATTCTAAAACCATTTTGGAAAGTTAATGAAATATAGTAAAACGTGTCCATACATATTAAACCATTTGGTGAAACAATGTTACAACCAAACAGAGACAAGCATGCCTATACATCCTAAAACCATCTGGTGAATCACTGAAATAGAGTAAAGAATGTCTATACATCCGAGAACCATTTTTTGAATCACTGAAACAGAGTAAAGCATGTCTATGCCTGCAACAACCATTTGATTAATCACTAAAATGGAGTAAAGACTGTCTATACATCCGAGAACCATTTTTTGAATCACTGAAATAGAGTAAAGCGTGTCTATGCCTGCAACAACCATTTGATGAATCACTGAAATGGAGTAAAAGCATGTATATGCCTGCAACAACCATTTGATGAATCAATATCATTTCTGATTCAGTGATTGCTGCCAATGTCAAGCATGAAATTCACAATTTCTTAAAAACCTTACCATTCAACTGCTGAATATAGCTGGTTTCAGAAAGGGGGGTAGGTGGAGAGAGAAAGAGAGAGAGATAAAGAATGTGATTCTCAAAGCCTGTAATATATTACAAGAAGTGACATGTTTTAAATAACCAAAGTGTCAACATGTAAATATGCAGACAGTAACTACTAAACATCAACTACATGGAAAAAATGCCTTATTTATGTTTTAATTTCAATGATACAATGAAAAGGGCAGAGCCAGGAATGGCAGACAAGGATAGAATCAGTAATGGTATAAAAGGATACAACCATGAATGGAAAAAAGTACACAACCCTGACTGGGAGAAATGACACAACCAGAACCAGGAATGGTAGAAAAGAACACAGCCAGGAATGGAAGAAAATGACAGCCAGGAATGGGAGAATATGATACAACCAGACATGGTGGAGGACACAACAAGGAATGGAAGAAAATGACAACCAGGAATGGTAGAAAAGGATACAATCAAGAATGGTGGAAAATGATTCAACCATGATTAACAGAAAAGAATACAACCAGGAATTGTAGAAAAGAAGCAGCCAGGAATGGCAGAAAACAAAACCAGGAATGTTAGAAAAGGATACAACCAGGAATGGCAGAAAAGAATACAGTTATGAATGGGAGAAAAAGACACAACCAGGAATAGCAGAAAATGGAAAAAACAGAATAGAATGAAGGCAGTCCCTAAATTAAATCTCGCTCCAGCTTATTTGGATACAGACCACAGAACATACCAACACAGCAGTAGTAAGATACTGTTTTCAGTCATCGTAAAAGTGAAATGCAAAGTGTTCAATATATGTGTTCTGTAGGCTGAAGCAACAGGAGACAACTAAGCACTGAGCTCAGTCTAAATGTACATTCTTCAAGCTGATGCAGCATGGGATAACAAAGCACAGAGCTCAAGTCTAAATGTGTATTCTGCAGGCTGAAACAAGATAACAGATACAATATTATGATTACTACTGCTTATTATGTTTGACGAAACGTAGTCAAGTACTTTTAATTTTCTATGTAACTGTCACAGATAAACCACATTAGGTTAGATACCATGATAAATAGTCTAACATAATTTTCCTCAAGCACTAACAAATTTACTGAATCTACTTACTGGATTTTATACTCCTGGCCTCCAAAAGACCAGTGACCTGAATAGCCAGGTGGAATGCAAGGACTTGATAACTCAACACTTTCTGAACCTGAAAGAATATGAGATATGCACCTAAATCACTCCTTGCAAAATGAAGTATAAACATGTATTACACCTAAATCACTCCTTGAAAAATGAAGTTTAAACATGTATTACACCTAAATCACTCCTTGCAAAATGAAGTATAAACATGTATTACACCTAAATCACTCCTTGCAAAATGAAGTATAAACATGTATTACACCTAAATCACTCCTTGCAAAATGAAGTATAAACATGTATTACACCTAAATCACTCCTTGAAAAATGAAGTTTAAACATGTATTACACCTAAATCACTCCTTGCAAAATGAAGCATAAACATGTATTACACCTAAATCACTCCTTGAAAAATGAAGTTTAAACATGTATTACACCTAAATAACTCCTTGCAAAATGAAGCATTTACAGGTATTACACCTAAATCACTCTTTGTAAATAAATCATTTACTGGTATATGACTCACTCCTTGCAAAAAGAAGCATTTATGTACTACACAGTAATCACACCTTTACCCAGTACTATTTCTGAAAATCTGTATCATAATACTTTCAAGTTAATCTAACATAAGTCAAGTATAATTAATGCATACCAACATTACTGATTAGATTAAAAATTGAATCATTATTCAGTTTGTAAAACAAGTCCAGTTCAAATGTCATAGAAGCTTCATGCTATAAGTCTATTTTATCTTTTATGTGTGGATGAAAAATGAACCACATTTGCACCATATTAATTAAACGTAACACAGCAAATATTTTTATCCATGATTATCATTTCATATTAACATTTCATCCTAGGGAAGATGGAAAGATTCAGTCTAAAATCTGAGAAAAATATATGAATGTTTCTGGCTTGTGTTTCTGTAGCAAGCAAGAACAAACTATAACCATTAAAAATTTTAAGAGAAATTCACAGTTTGATTGCTAAATAACATTACTGCAGTATGTACTGGCACTGGCTTTATATATGTATAAGTTACAGTACTTTTCTTTACCTGGCCAAAAAATGACATTTTAATTAACAATTAAAATTATTTTTTATTGAATTTATTTTCACACAAGAAATAAAGATATAATCAGTAATATTATTATTATCTGAGGTAATCCTGTTTAAAACAACCTATTGCATGAAAGAAAAAGACACAAGTGTCTGACAGAAACTAGTAAAACCTTTCACTACCAGCCTCTCATGGGATAAGGCAAAACTGGACACTGCAAACAGGTAACTGATGTACAGGTTCACCTTTTAAAATTCATTTTGAACAAATACTATGCACTAAATATTGTTATTTTCATTATTATTCTTATTGTTTTGTTATTGTTATTATTATTATTATTGAGCATAAAATTTTTTCAAGCTTGAATCAATTGTTTCTGTAGACTCTATAAAGGTATCATTATTCATATCCTCCCTTTCACTTTCAATCATACTATTTGCTGAGGCCAGGGAGTTCTGCTGCGTAAGTACAGAAACTAGCCCAAATTGGACTTGCATGATTGGATTCAGAGTTACCCATCCACGTAAATAATGTATTTGCCACCCGTTCCTCATTAAAATGATGTGGTTTGGTATTGTTGAGAACTATATGTCATCTGTGACTACTGTAAATGTGTTCTACCTCCTTGACTGGTTTTGGAGGTCTTCCCCTAGGTCCAGGACCTGGAGTAGTCTCCACTCCATTCGCAAATAAGAAGAGAAACAAGACATATTTTACTGCCAGAGATAAACCACTGACTTACATTTTTGTGATTGATGTAGATTTCAGAGATTTGTTTGGCTGGATGAAACATTTAATAATAATAATAATAATAATAATAATAATAATAATAATAATAATAATAATAATAATAATAATAATGAGGACTTTGTATAGCACCTAATCTTTAGAAGCACTTTACAACATTAGGCAACACCTACAACAGAATAAAAACATAATATGATTAAAAAACAAACACCATAAAATTAGAAAACATAAAACGCGCTGAAAATATTTATGGTAGGAAACATTATAAGGTCTTTAAGTATGTTCTTGCAGTTGAAATAGGCGAGTTTTAAGAGTGCTGTTGAATGAAATCACTGTCTTTGTGTCTAAGTTCAATGGGCAATTCGTTCCATGTTGCTTGATACTGGTATGCAAAATAACATTGTCCATATGACTTCATTTTCATAGTGGGAATAATGAGTATACAATTGTCAGAAGGAATGTAAGTATCTTGCTGGTGTGCACACATGGGTGAGGTCGGATAGGTATGTTGGACTGGAGCATGTCAGTGAAACATAGCACATAGAACAAACTTTGTGTTTGATTCTGGATCAAATGGATAGCCAGTGTTTGGTACAGAGCATGGTGCTGGTCTGCTCTGATCTTGGTACTATAAGGATGATCCGAGCAGCTGTGTTTTGAACTTTTGAAATTTCTGGAGTACATATTGAGATGAACCAGACAGAATTGAGTTACAATAGTTAAGTCTTGAAAGTACTAAGAAACACAACAAATGTTTAGTGGCATCAACTGAAAAATATTTGTGAATGGAGCTGATGCATCTGAGCTCAAGATATGCAGCCTTGCATATGTTCATGACATGTTGGTGCAATGAGAGAGTACTGTCATGAGTAACACAAAGGTTTCATACCGAGTGAATTTAATGTTGGTGTTGCTGATATTTATTGTTTGAGGTAAAGGATGTGAATGAGAAAGTCTGTGTTGTAATTAGAATGGTTTCAGTTTTATCATCATTCAGCTGCAGCAATTTTGCACCTCCATTGCTCCAAACCAATACCCATCTTAAAACAACAGATGGTGAACAGGATACTTCGGCTATGTGTAGCATGACCCGAATTCACCTCTGCATGTATCTGACCCTCTTTACTTGCACTTTCATTCCAAATAGCATCACTTTTTCAATCATTCATCTTATAATCAAATGTATTTGATATGATAAAGTTGTTATTATCACACCTTGTTCTTGTTCTTGTCGATCAGCATTCTTTAAAGTAGTTTCTGATGGAATTTCAAGACACAGCACTCTAAGGGCACGTTGTATAAACTCAAGTGCATGGCCTGACACATTCTGGCCGTGTTCTTTAAGAAATCTCTTCAGCCGTTTCACAGTATACCTGTTTATATCCTCAACTGTCAATCCTTCTTGATCTACATCTGCCATTTTTATTGATTGAACTATCCAGAAGTGAGTGGCACTGAGACACCCTCTGGTGTTTTCAAAGGGAGATAATAACTGTGAAATGCCCTATAGGTGGCACTTAGGTCAGGTTTGATTGGATCTTAATACTCAAGAAGCCATGGTGACTCAGTGTTTAGCATGTTGGACTCTTGACATAAAGGATTTGGGTTCAAACCCTATAATCGGTCCAGCCCAAGTCTGTTTATATGGTGTGCCCATGACAAAGGCATTATACTTGAAATGACTCCATCCTAACCAACATGCTTGTTCAGCTCATGAAATAACACTGATCTCTGTATAGAACACCAATCAAGTCAAATCCATATATTTACAGACAAAAACATTTATTATATATGGTATTCACTTAAAGATGCCACTGTGAAAAAACAAGGCAGTATAGTAAAAACTAAAATAACTTTTCTATTGTGATTCAGATGATAGAAATACTGAATGGAATTAAGCTCATCCCAATTAAGACCAAGTTTATATATATATTAATTACACTGAATTGGAATCCTTCAATACCTTTAATATTATCACCTCCAAGAAGAGTAACTCTGGCTGACAACAATCCCAAATGAAGATAACTGAAAAGAAAAACAGTGAAAATCTTGTAATTTGAAGTTTATTATGAATCCACAGTACTGTATCTTGTGTAATTTCAAAAGCAATATCGAGAATCCACAGTACTGTATCTTGTGTAATTTCAAAAGCAATATCAAGAATCCACAGTACTGTATCTTGTGTAATTTCAAAAGCAATATCGAGAATCCACAGTACTGTATCTTGTGTAATTTCAAAAGCAATATCAAGAATCCACAGTACTGTATCTTGTGTAATTTCAAAAGCAATATTATGAATCCACAGTACTGTATCTTGTGTAATTTCAAAAGCAATATCGAGAATCCACAGTACTGTATCTTGTGTAATTTCAAAAGCAATATCGAGAATCCACAGTACTGTATCTTGTGTAATTTCAAAAGCAATATCGAGAATTCACAGTACTGTATCTTGTGTAATTTCAAAAGCAATATCGAGAATCCACAGTACTGTATCTTGTGTAATTTCAAAAGCAATATAGAGAATCCACATTACTTTATCATGCATAATTTCATTAGCAATATTAAAAATCCACATTACTGTAGTGTAATTTCTTCTCTCTCTGATCAGTTTTATAGCAAACTGACACACACACACACAGACATATCACACACACACACACACAAACACACATATATATATATATATATATATATATATATATATATATATATATATATATATATATATATATATATATATATATATAAAACAAAATAATATATATAGTAGACTAAGTTATTTGAAAATAGGATTAGAGCTGTCAAAAATCACGAAAAAAACAACCCGGGTACCCGTTGCAAATTTTAATGGGTACCCGTTAGCATATGAATGACATGTACAACCGTAGACCAACTAATTGTTATCTCCATTTCTTTAATATTTTTTTTATATGGTGATAGAGGCTAACCGTGTACTACTCGGTCTTATTCGTCCGCACCGACGTAGCTGTAAATTGTCTGACTGCATGTTGTTAATTAATAAATTTATTTAGAATGACCTTTGTACACAGATGGTATTTATAATCCAAATTTTTAATGATCATTGTGATAATCCGCGTTAAAAGCTTTAGAACACTCACATTTTTAAAACTATAAGTCCTTGTTACCTTGTTAGAACAGACCACGTTTATTCATCTGCTTTTGACCGCAGATTTGAATTACTAATGCATGTGTGCCCCAGTTATACCACATGACCATGCAGTCGCATAAATGTTATTATTTTGGAATTATAATTCTTAAGATAGTTATGGTAAAAACGTAGTAGTATCATAAATAGAAATATGGGTATATGTATGATGGCTAATTTTAAAAATTCGCAGAGCTAGTCAACTAGAAAAATGAGCAAAGATTACTTTGAGGCATTACAAAGATTTCAAGGTGACTAGATGATGATTGTTCATAATATACATTGTGGGGTTTCTTTGACATGTTTGTTCGGAAATCAAAGGTCTCCATCTGGATTTTTAAAAGAGCATGTAATGTACCAATCATTTAGCACCCACATTCAATAGTTATCATCTACAAAGAGGTTTATTACCTGTAGAACAAATGTTTTAACCTTCCTATATAATGCCTCGGACAGAACGGTTTGTCCGGTTGCACAACGCCAATGAATTTTATTAATCCAAACTGACTGTCTGACGTATTGTTTATTTATATTAAACAGAGATCTGGTTTCTAATTATAGCCATAGATGTCACACCAGTTTGAAGTGGTTGGCAAGTGTTGCAGTTTTTTCTTTTTTAAGGGTACCCGCGTTTATGTTTCAATACCTGGGGTTTTCTATACGGGTAACTTGGTACCCGATGACAGCCCTACTCCTATTATTTAAATACCACTATATATCTAGTCATGGCTAAAATGTATTCATTGTTTAATGTTTTTTTACATCTACTATTCAAATCAATTATTCAAGTACACCTACTTAACTGAAGTAATTTAGCAGTCTGAAATCCTCCAATCCTATTAAAATCCTGCAACATTATCCGAAGTGTGAAAAAAGTCCTGAGTGGCATATTTGATTTGTTGAATCATGATGCCTTTCTGTCCAAACTGTCATGATGCCTTTCTGTCCAAACTGTCATGATGCCTTTCTGTCCAAACTGTCATGATGCCTTTCTGTCCAAACTGTCATGCCTTTCTATCCAAACTGTCATGATGTCTTTCAGTCCAAACTGTCACGATGCCTTTCTGTCCAAACTGTCATGATGCCTTTCAGTCCAAACAGTTGTATGCCTTTCTGTCCAAACTGTGCATATTGATTAATTGAAAAGTTAGTATCTTATTGTTTGTTGCTAATCCAATAATCAATTTGCCTTTTGACAACCAGATGAAAATATGTAAAAACAAAATGTGTTAACAAAGTTTCTTTCAGCTTGTTGTTTGGAAATTAGAAAAAATGCTGAAGAGAAGTGAATATCACATGAAAAATAAATTATATTTTGAGTGAGCCATGATCATTTTCATGCGTATTGATGATAATAGTAATTTTGTCTTTGTTGTATGCCATGCAGATCATTATAACCATGTTTACTACTGTTTTTGCCCTTTTTAATGTTGTTTTGCCTTTGTTTTATGCTGTGCCATTGAAATGGCTTCCCAGATATGTAGTAAGGAAAACGAAGAGAAAAAGAAATGAAATAGTACTATGTTTTTGCACCTTTGTGACCTTTGGTTATTTGAGCCTCTGTACTATCTGAAGTTTTCTTCTTGTCCCCCAGACTTTGGATAGTCAAGAGTCTACTTTATTTCATTCTTATTATCACCAGTTGACCATATTTTCTCATTCATGTCAAATAGAAATCTAACAAAGTTAAGATTGCTGTCTGGTTGCCTTGTGTAATGCTAAGTCAGTTTCCATGTTATTTTGATTAGATAATGTATTTTGAGGATGTCAATTTTCAACAAAGCTTCAATGATATGATTGAAAACATTATTCTAATTAATATAGAAAAAGATCCACACAATGGTTAATGGCACAGTAACTAGGAAATTCCATTCTCCTGGCTGCACAATTTCTCTTTGTTGAAGCTTGAAGACAGACAAATAATGAGATGCCATAAGTAAAATTTTCTTGTCTCTGTGGCAATCCCATTCTATTTTTTAAGTTTAATTCAGTATACAACAATCATGGCTTTCATACAAACAGAAGTGATTTGTATTTTAAAATGCATATTTCTTCTCTCACCACCTGTCTCCCCAATCACCATGCCTGATCTCCCATAAAACCCACCAAAACAATGTCTATGACACTGGTACTTGAAAGAAAGAAAAGAAAAATCTGGCAATGTGAATGAAACTAAATTTTGCTAGGCATGTGATACTGAAAATTGCTGAGCTAAGTTTTCTTTAGAATCCATTGTTCTCAAGGCATCCTCCTCACACTCTGAAGGCCTTCCTACCCCACTCTACCAAGTATACCAATAGCTTTTTAGACCTCCTGTTTAGAAGGTCAGTCTTTACATCCTCCATCCCATCCCAACACACCGGGCAAATAAAATTCAAAGAAGGTCAGTATTTACATTTTCCATCCCATCTCAACACATCAGACAAATAGAATTCAAGGTTAGGTGTCTTGCGTAGAAGGTCAAACTTTACACACTCCATCCCACCCCAACACACCAGACAAATAGAATTCAAGGTTAGGTGTCTTGCTTAGAAGGTCAAACTTTATATCCTCCATCCCACCCCAACACACCAGACAAATAGAATTCAAAGTTAGGTGTCTTGCTTAGAAGGTCAAACTTTACACACTCCATCCCATCCCAACACATCAGACAAATAGAATTCAAAGTTAGGTGTCTTGCTTAGAAGGTCAAACTTTACACCCTTCATCCCACACCAACACATCAGACAAATAGAATTCAAGGTTAGATGTCTTGCTTAGAAGGTCAAACTTTACACCCTTCATCCGACCCAAACAAACCCAGCAAATAGAATTCAAAGTTGGGTGAAGGTCACTTAAATCTAAAACAGAACATGGGACCACAAAATGAAATCTTTTTATTAAATTTGAAGAAATTTGGAGATATTTTGCTTACAAATTGATGTCCTTCACTGTGTACTTATATTTTCTGGGTACCAGTCTCTGAGATCTGATGAAATGTTATGTGAAATGTTAGTGAATTGTTTTAATTGTTTTTCAATTTCATCTATCAATGGGACTAGGAATGGAATACAGCCACCAACTTAAGCTTCAATTCAATTACTAAGTCATAAACTACATAAATTTATGAAGAATTGAAATCTCTGTTGTTTCACATTAAGACAGAATGAATCACTGACATGATATTGTAGTATTGGTATGCATTTGGACATATTACTTAATTTTTAATAATGTTCACTATGATAAAATGTAAGTAAGATATGGAAAACTTAAAAAATATCTAAGTTTTAATATGAAGATGTTATTTTGATTCAATATTCTGTGACAAAAATTTTGAGAGAAGTTTAATTCTATTGAAACCAGCTCAACTTTAAATACAGCCTTGAAAAGCTAGATGGCTCATACCTGCCAATCTTTCAGTGTTGTTTTTTGGAGACTCAAAAGTGTGTTCAATGGTCCCAAAGGGGTAAATGTGTGTCCCAAAGGGGTAAGTGTATGAGTGTCCCAAAGGGGTAAGTCTATGAGTGTCTATAAGGGGTAAGTTTATGTGTCCCAAAGGGGTAAGTGTATGTGTCCCAAAGGGGTAAGTGTATGTGTGTCTCAAAGGGGTAAGTGTATGAGTGTCCCAAAGAGGTAAGTGTATGAGTGTCCCAAAGGAGTAAGTGAATGTGTGTCCCAAAGGGGTAAGTGTATGAGTGTCCCAAAGGGGTAAGTGTATGTGTGTCCCAAAAGGGGTAAGTGTATGTGTGTCCCAAAGGGGTAAGTGTATGTGTGTCCAAAAGGGTAAGTGTATGTGTCCCAAAGGGGTAAGTGTATGTGTGTCCCAAAGGGGTAAGTGTATGAGTGCCCCAAAGGGGTAGTGTATGAGTGTCTCAAAGGGGTAACTGTATGTGTATCCCAAAGGGGTAAGTGTATGAGTGTCCCAAAGAGGTAAGTGTATGAGTATCCCAAAGGGGTAAGTGTATGTGTGTCCCAAAGGGGTAAGTGTATGTGTGTCCCAAAGGGGTAAGTGTGTATGAGTGTCCCAAAGGGGCAAGTGTATGAGTGTCCCAAAGAGATAAGTGTATGTGTGTCCCAAAGGGGTAAGTGTATGTGTGTCCCAATGGGGTAATTGTATCAGTGTATCAAAGGGGTAAGTGTATGAGTGTCCCAATGGGGTAAGTGTATGAGTGTCCCAAAGGGGTAAGTATATGAGTGTCCCAAATGGGTAAGTGTATGAGTGTCCTAAAGGGATAAGTGTATGAGTGTCCCAAAGGGGTAAGTGTATGTGTCCCAAAGGGGTAAGCATATGTGTGTCCCAAAGGGGTAAGTGTATGAGTGTCCCAAAGGGGTAAGTGTATGAGTGTCCCAAAGGGGTAAGTGTATGAGTGTCCCAAAGGGGTAAGTGTCCCAAAAAGCAAACACTGTACAATTGAGGATACATTATCTACATAAATTAGATCATAGACAATGACTGGAAAATTCAAATTAAGAATAGAAATATAATGTTCCCTTTGATGAATTAAATATAGTTTTAAACAGAAATAAATGATAGACCTAGCATTGTCATATACTGTATTAATGAACAAATACTGACATATATATCACACATTCACATAATAACAACCACACAGGCATTAAATAAAAACACTTGTCTTTAAATCCATTTTTTTAAACAATATTTATTCAAGAAAACATTTTGTGTATGATTTATAACAATATAATCTATATGAGGATTCAGGAAAAAGATCTATTAAATGGTAAAAAAGAAAAAGATGGAATTTAATTATGTGGTTGTGACCTGTGTGTTAATTTGAAAATCATTTTGACAATTTTATAACGGTTTGCACTGCCATAAATATCTGTGTATTAATTTTGTCAGAATACATTGGATAGCTGGATAATGTCTTCATTGTAAGTCTGGTTGGTAATGCAAAGAGGACACAATGTCTCAGAGGTAAAATACATTGAATCCTGGAATTCAGTATTTAATTTGCAGCTTGGTGACTTTGTTGCTCTCAGTGATTTGAAAGTGTACCATTTAACTGCATCACAGCACAATAATGGCAATATGTTGCCAGCAAAAACGAAAAATGTAAAAAGCAAATTTCTCTGGTGAATTATGTTTCATCAAGAACACTTATCCCATCACAATAACATTAGGGATATAAGATAAAAACCTCCAGAATCCAGCCCTACTAAATAAAGGTGAAAATTTATTTTTCTCTGTCTACACATTGCATGATAAACAAAGGGCAATAAATCTTGCCCATTACATCCCCTTGCCACCATTAGGTATCATAGTTTTTAAATTTTGCAAACTACCAACAAAGGTTTTCACATAGTGGGATGGATGGGAGGGTCTTTTAAGTAAAGTGACCAGGTAAATATTCTTAAAGAAACAAATTATCAAAATTTGCTTTCTACTTTAAATATGTTACCTGTTCATATTACAACTGGAGAATAGGAGGAGGGAATTCTGAGCATCCTACCAATGTTTGGGTATCCATCAAGGGAAAACAGATTGGATTCTAGATGTGAATGATAACCCACTCTCCTACTTAACCAACACAGCCTACGGCAATGTGAACCATGACTGCTCTATCAGGTTAATAAGATAATTTTTGAATCTTGAGATATCAAATTATGCCAAGTGTACAACCCACTTGAACCAATTGGATTGGGCTTGGGAGGTGATATCCAGCTTTCCTGCCTTCACAGGAAGCTAGAGTAATTTGTGTTTTAACTCTCTCATCACCCACTGATGGTAACTGGTTCTTGGCTACAAAGTCTGGTTGTGTCACGACAATCACCAAACTATCTCATCTGGACTGAAGAGAGTTTGGGTTGAATGAAAGGGTATGTAACTTGTTCACCTGAATGTTGAAGTTAAAGTTATTAGGAAACAGCTTTTGTATAATGGTGGCTTCAGTGAGGTCAGGGCTAAAATTTATCTGAATTGAGCCATGTTCAAAATCTGGACACATTCCATTTTGGAAAGAAGGTGAGGGATTTTGGACCATTCACATCAATTTTGGCTAACAGATGAGATAGAGCTTTATCATGACAGACATTTCTTCTGCCATGATGTGCCAGATATCAAGAAATGGTAATCTTTGATTGTAATTGCTACCCACATTTTCTTCTTGTAGAGCTGAGAAAAAAGTCAATTAGATGAAGGATTGAGGCAAAGGGACTGTATTACTGACTTGACACTCTGAAACACACGATTTTCCTCATAAATATTTTGAGCAGAAGGCCTTCTTACTAATTACATTCCATGAACAATTTTTAGAACTTAATTCACAAAGGATGTCCTGACAAAAGCTTGGCATGAAGGAGAACCTAGTCTTGGGGAGGGAAGGACACCAACGACCATGGTTGTTTGATAAGATTTGGTGTTGCGAATGATGCAGATAGTGATGAAGATGATGATGTAAGTTGCTCCATCAATTTATGAAATAAAATCATGAATTTAAAAAGTTGAAAGAATATTTACAAACAATTTATGTGAGCATCAAATAAAATTTTGAAATATTATCAAATGTTTGGCACTAGATAAAGGTAATTGGTTAACATAACTTTAATAACAGTGAATGTATGATCAATAAATTTCACTTACTAAAATATTTATATAGGAAAACTTCAAGTCCATTTAAGTAACTTCATTATGTTGGAGAAGGATCAAAACAAAGTTTTGTTTCAATGGAATTTATAGCTTCCTGAACAATTAAGACACAGACTTCTGAAACTTGCCAAAGTATATTTAAAACATTTCTTAAACAAATTGGTCTAGGTTTAATATATTAGTAACATACATACCTATGTGTATACATTCTGTAATTCTTGTTGAAGAGACTGACATTCTTGATATAATCAGCTTGTGATTTCTCAATGGTTTCCTGTCATGAGAAACAAATTGGAACATATCAATCTATCTCTGTGTTTTTATATGTGTGTGTGTGTGTGTGTGTGTGTGTGTGTGTGTGTGTGTGTGTGTGTGTGTGTGTGTGTGTGTGGATGATGCTCAATCTAAGCCACAGATACATTCTTGAGTTATGGTATGAATAAAAAAAATGTAAATACACTTAAGATGTGTGAGATTCAAAACTCACAATGTCAGCAATGTTGTAAAAATGAGCACAGTGGCATAAATTGAATATTATTTCTTCCATATAAATGACATTAAAATGAAAGAGCATAAACTAAATTGGCATAAATCAAACATCACCTGTATGTATGTATGTATGTATGTATGTATGTATGTATGTATGTATGTATGTATGTATGTATGTATGTATGTATGTATGTATGTATGTATGTATGTATGTATGTATGTATGTATGTATGTATGTATGTATGTATGTATGTATGTATGTATGTATGTGGAAATTCTTCTTCAGATTGTGATCAACAACTGCCTAGCCTACAAGTCTCTGACTAAACTTATCATGACAATGAAATCTTGGCCTCTTTTCAAAGTATAGTTCCTTTTGCCTTTTATCTGTTTATATTGTAACAAATTAATGTTTAATCAGCACTATACATACTGTGCGAAGGCACAAAAAGCATACAATGATAAAAAGAATAAGAGTTTTCTATAATATCAAAAAAGAGGTACTATAAGTACTTAAAACAAATCAGAAATTATTTTTAAAAATTGTGATGCATTGAGGCTGTACATAAGTAAATGCATTGATATGTGCAGATGTCAAAGTTGATAATGGGGATGTACAATAAGTAGGGTAGAGCCAAAAACTTCTTAATGGAATTGTCATTGAAAATGTTTATTTTGCAAGTGAAAGTTGATACAATTAATGAAAATCTGTTTCACTGTTAGTGACAACTTGCAAAACATGCACTCTGCTTGGAGGTTAACCCTTCCTGAGGTAAAGAGTCAATTATGTTCTATATTCATACCACCATGTGTCCACAATTTAGTTGGATATCATGGACATCAATAAATGTCTGTCAAGTCACAGGGCAGATTGTGTTAGTTGTGTGTCTTCTGTATGCATACAACCATATTTATTATTTGTTTGACATGCTGGATATCAATAAAGGATTGTCTTGCCACTGGGCAGGTTGTGTTCTCTTTGTAGCGAATGTAGATGGGATTAATTATATCATGCTATGCATTGTCTGTACATGAGGTCAATTATTTTTCTGCTATGCATTGTCTGTACATGAGGTCAATTATTTTTCTGCTATGCATTGTCTGTACATGAGGTCAATTATTTTTCTGCTATGCATTGTCTGTACATGAGGTCAATTATTTTTCTGCTATGCATTGTCTGTACATGAGGTCAATTATTTTTCTGCTATGCATTGTCTGTACATGAGGTCAATTATTTTTCTGCTATGCATTGTCTGTACATGAGGTCAATTATTTTTCTGCTATGCATTGTCTGTACATGAGGTCAATTATTTTTCTGCTATGCATTGTCTGTACATGAGGTCAATTATTTTTCTGCTATGCATTGTCTGTACATGAGGTCAATTACTTTTCTGCTATGCATTGTCTGTACATGAGGTCAATTATTTTTCTGCTATGCATTGTCTGTACATGAGGTCAATTATTTTTCTGCTATGCATTGTCTGTACATGAGGTCAATTATTTTTCTGCTATGCATTGTCTGTACATGAGGTCAATTATTTTTCTGCTATGCATTGTCTGTACATGAGGTCAATTATTTTTCTGCTATGCATTGTCTGTACATGAGGTCAATTATTTTTCTGCTATGCATTGTCTGTACATGAGGTCAATTATTTTTCTGCTATGCATTGTCTGTACATGAGGTCAATTATTTTTCTGCTATGCATTGTCTGTACATGAGGTCAATTATTTTTCTGCTATGCATTGTCTGTACATGAGGTCAATTATTTTTCTGCTATGCATTGTCTGTACATGAGGTCAATTATTTTTCTGCTATGCATTGTCTGTACATGAGGTCAATTATTTTTCTGCTATGCATTGTCTGTACATGAGGTCAATTATTTTTCTGCTATGCATTGTCTGTACATGAGGTCAATTATTTTTCTGCTATGCATTGTCTGTACATGAGGTCAATTATTTTTCTGCTATGCATTGTCTGTACATGAGGTCAATTATTTTTCTGCTATGCATTGTCTGTACATGAGGTCAATTATTTTTCTGCTATGCATTGTCTGTACATGAGGTCAATTACTTTTCTGCTATGCATTGTCTGTACATAAGGTCAATTATTTTTCTGCTATGCATTGTCTGTACATGAGGTCAATTATTTTTCTGCTATGCATTGTCTGTACATGAGGTCAATTATTTTTCTGCTATGCATTGTCTGTACATGAGGTCAATTATTTTTCTGCTATGCATTGTCTGTATATGAGGTCAATTATTTTTCTGCTATGCATTGTCTGTACATGAGGTCAATTATTTTTCTGCTATGCATTGTCTGTACATGAGGTCAATTATTTTTCTGCTATGCATTGTCTGTACATGAGGTCAATTATTTTTCTGCTATGCATTGTCTGTACATGAGGTCAATTATTTTTCTGCTATGCATTGTCTGTACATGAGGTCAATTATTTTTCTGCTATGCATTGTCCGTACATGAGGTCAATTACTTTTCTGCTATGCATTGTCTGTACATGAGGTCAATTACTTTTCTGCTATGCATTGTCTGTACATGAGGTCAATTACTTTTCTGCTATGCATTGTCTGTACATGAGGTCAATTACTTTTCTGCTATGCATTGTCTGTACATGAGGTCAATTATTTTTCTGCTATGCATTGTCTGTACATGAGGTCAATTATTTTTCTGCTATGCATTGTCTGTACATGAGGTCAATTATTTTTCTGCTATGCATTGTCTGTACATGAGGTCAATTATTTTTCTGCTATGCATTGTCTGTACATGAGGTCAATTATTTTTCTGCTATGCATTGTCTGTACATGAGGTCAATTATTTTTCTGCTATGCATTGTCTGTACATGAGGTCAATTATTTTTCTGCTATGCATTGTCTGTACATGAGGTCAATTATTTTTCTGCTATGCATTGTCTGTACATGAGGTCAATTATTTTTCTGCTATGCATTGTCTGTTCATGAGGTCAATTATTTTTCTGCTATGCATTGTCTGTACATGAGGTCAATTATTTTTCTGCTATGCATTGTCTGTACATGAGGTCAATTATTTTTCTGCTATGCATTGTCTGTACATGAGGTCAATTATTTTTCTGCTATGCATTGTCTGTACATGAGGTCAATTATTTTTCTGCTATGCATTGTCTGTACATGAGGTCAATTATTTTTCTGCTATGCATTGTCTGTACATGAGGTCAATTATTTTTCTGCTATGCATTGTCTGTACATGAGGTCAATTATTTTTCTGCTATGCATTGTCTGTACATGAGGTCAATTATTTTTCTGCTATGCATTGTCTGTTCATGAGGTCAATTATTTTTCTGCTATGCATTGTCTGTACATGAGGTCAATTATTTTTCTGCTATGCATTGTCTGTACATGAGGTCAATTATTTTTCTGCTATGCATTGTCTGTACATGAGGTCAATTATTTTTCTGCTATGCATTGTCTGTACATGAGGTCAATTATTTTTCTGCTATGCATTGTCTGTACATGAGGTCAATTATTTTTCTGCTATGCATTGTCTGTACATGAGGTCAATTATTTTTCTGCTATGCATTGTCTGTACATGAGGTCAATTATTTTTCTGCTATGCATTGTCTGTACATGAGGTCAATTATTTTTCTGCTATGCACTGTCTGTACATGAGGTCAATTATTTTTCTGCTATGCACTGTCTGTACATGAGGTCAATTATTTTTCTGCTATGCACTGTCTGTACATGAGGTCAATTATTTTTCTGCTATGCATTGTCTGTACATGAGGTCAATTATTTTTCTGCTATGCATTGTCTGTACATGAGGTCAATTATTTTTCTGCTATGCATTGTCTGTACATGAGGTCAATTATTTTTCTGCTATGCATTGTCTGTACATGAGGTCAATTATTTTTCTGCTATGCATTGTCTGTACATGAGGTCAATTATTTTTCTGCTATGCATTGTCTGTACATGAGGTCAATTATTTTTCTGCTATGCATTGTCTGTACATGAGGTCAATTATTTTTCTGCTATGCATTGTCTGTACATGAGGTCAATTATTTTTCTGCTATGCATTGTCTGTACATGAAGTCAATTATTTTTCTGCTATGCATTGTCTGTACATGAGGTCAATTATTTTTCTGCTATGCATTGTCTGTACATGAGGTCAATTATTTTTCTGCTATGCATTGTCTGTACATGAGGTCAATTATTTTTCTGCTATGCATTGTCTGTACATGAGGTCAATTATTTTTCTGCTATGCATTGTCTGTACATGAGGTCAATTATTTTTCTGCTATGCATTGTCTGTACATGAGGTCAATTATTTTTCTGCTATGCATTGTCTGTACATGAGGTCAATTATTTTTCTGCTATGCATTGTCTGTACATGAGGTCAATTATTTTTCTGCTATGCATTGTCTGTACATGAGGTCAATTATTTTTCTGCTATGCATTGTCTGTACATGAGGTCAATTATTTTTCTGCTATGCATTGTCCGTACATGAGGTCAATTATTTTTCTGCTATGCATTGTCCGTACATGAGGTCAATTATTTTTCTGCTATGCATTGTCTGTACATGAGGTCAATTATTTTTCTGCTATGCATTGTCCGTACATGAGGTCAATTATTTTTCTGCTATGCACTGTCTGTACATGAGGTCAATTATTTTTCTGCTATGCATTGTCTGTACATGAGGTCAATTATTTTTCTGCTATGCATTGTCTGTACATGAGGTCAATTATTTTTCTGCTATGCATTGTCTGTACATGAGGTCAATTATTTTTCTGCTATGCATTGTCTGTACATGAGGTCAATTATTTTTCTGCTATGCATTGTCTGTACACGAGGTCAATTATTTTTCTGCTATGCATTGTCTGTACATGAGGTCAATTATTTTTCTGCTATGCATTGTCTGTACATGAGGTCAATTACCTTTGAATCTAATCAACTGATTTACAATTGCTTTTGAAAATTTGTATTACAATAAACTTTCAATGACTATACTTATGTTTTGACAGGGTAAGTGATTAAATTTACAATACTTATTTAACAACATGATTTAATTAGCTTTTAATCACTATTAACCTATTTTTAAAAATATATATTTTCATGTAGTATTAAGTCTAAGCTACATGTCTAAGGCTTTCTAAATGTATCATTTAATTATTGTTGGCAGAAAAGTAAAATGACTGTTACAATTAAATACCTACATATTTTTTAAAAAATGCTCAAACATTCACAGTATATTGTGCTTGTTTCTGAATAAAAACTAAACTGCATGTAAAGTTCAAAGCGAGCATGACAATATAATCATGTACTGATTAGAAAGTAATGTTTGCTTCTGGTTGTTGCTGTTGTTGTTGTTGTAGGGTTAAATGCCATTTTTCAGCACAAGATAGGCTATACATGGCAGCCAGTATTGGTGGAGGAAGAACCCTGGAAAACCCAAGGAAAAAACACCAACCCACGAGAAGCTACTGGCAGGCTTTCTCACTTACCCACGTTAGCCGAGTCTGGACTCAAACTCACGCAGACAGAGGTGAGATGGCAGTGATCTGTAACAGTCAGCACTTTAGACCACTTGGCCACTTAAGGGCCCCGTTTACTTCTGGACACATTTGACTGTAATTGATTAAATTACTATTATCTGTATTCTTAAAATGTCCAGTTAAAAATCTATTTTGATTACTTCAAAATTATTAATCAGTTACAGATATTACTAATACATAATTACCTAAAATGTATTTATGTGTCAACTGAAATTAGTACACATGACAATGTTGTACTGAAAACAGAATCCCAGGCTTAATGACTTAGATAATGCAGAAGGCACATGCTCTACAAAGTTGGAAGTTCAATCCCTAGCTACAGAATGTGTGACAGTGGTTACCTATACAAGGTTAGTTGTTTCCTCCTGATTTTTGTAGTGGGGGTAGGGGTATATGCCTATTTCAAAGCCCCTCAGTGAGTTCTCTGGAATATGCCCTGACAATAAAAGGTCTATCAAGATAAACAGGCTCCTAACAATAGGTCAAAAGAAAAAACTATGATCGACCTGCACATTAAGAATCTGTGTATACATGATGGATACCAAAATCTTTAAATCTGTGTATACATGATGGATTCCAAAATCAAACCTGCACAAAGTAGGAAACTGTAGAATGGAACCTGTAAATCTAAAATGTGTGGAGCAGTTAAGTCTTTCCAACTTTGTTTGCATATATATGTGTACATTTTATGGAACAGTAAACAATTTCTTTGTACCTTCAATGTAGGTATAAGTGTAATTTGCGTGGAGCCTCCTCCCATATCTATTGCTGCTACTGTATCTGTACCATCTGACAATGTGCCTGCAAATATATGAACATACAATCATTTGACAATGTGCCTGCAAGAACACTCAACATCCAATCAAAAGAATTCAATATCATACAATGTTTCATGGTGACTCATTATGATCCTACAACAGAAAGGTAGTATCATGTTCCATAACAAAATATTGTTGTCATGTGAAATACTTGAGTGGCCTTTAACAAAGAAACACAATTATCACAACTCTAACAAATAAACTGAATTAACTCAAGAAACCTATCTTGTTCCAACAGGAAATACTAAATTGGCCTTTTAAAGTCAAACAAAAAAATAAAATTATCATGTCTCCATAATATATTGAATTTCCACAAGCAAATAATGAATATTATGTTGACTGATAAAGGGACATCCATAGAAAAACTTATCAAGTTGCAAAATGAGAATAATGAAGTTCCAAATGATCAAACTGCTCCATTCATGTATGTGGTAACAGTGTCCACCTCAGATGTGGGAGGTTGCAGGTTCAAGCCCTGGCCACATAATACCAAAGACTTATAAAAAATGGTACAAGCAGCTGCCTTGTTTGGCACTCAACATGAAGAGATTAGTGTTAGGACTGATGTCATGATAATGTAACTGGGTAGGACATGATGATACATGTCTGCAACATGATGCCCCAAAGCTAGACATCACTATAAACTGACACAGTGCAGGCATTGTAGAGATATTAATTAAAAATAGTTAGAGCTACATTAAAAATCGGTATATTTTACACACACACCAAAAGAAAGCTGCTTAATTCCCACATGAATATGCAACAGTTACAAATTAAAATGGTAAATTTTGACATGAAAGCAAGATAACAAGTATCATATATAGATGTAAAACAGTCTTGGCTAGAGCTGATGTAAAACTATCCTTTGGGCAGTGTAAATATTGGCAATTAAAAGGCAAACAGAAGCTATAAACTACCATTTCACATACTTCTTGTTTTGCTGACAAAAACTAGTTTCTTGTGTTAATTACTTTGAAGACTGCAGTGGGGAGCACAATTTGCTGACAAAAGTTAGTGTGATGTGTTAAGTGCTTTGAAGACTGCAGTGGGGAGCACAATTTGCTGACAAAAGTTAGTGTGATGTGTTAAGGGCTTTGAAGACTGCAGTGGGGAGCACAATTTGCTGACAAAAGTTAGTGTGATGTGTTAAGTGCTTTGAAGACTGCAGTGGGGAGCACAATTTGCTGACAAAAGTTAGTGTGATGTGTTAAGGGCTTTGAAGACTGCAGTGGGGAGCACAATTTGCTAATTTGCATCGGTAAAGTTCAGAAAGAAAAACAACCCCCCCTACATGGGCAAATCAAAGAGCTGTAAGATGCAAATAGGAGAACAAAAGTTGTTACATATCATTGCCTTGAATGAGAATGTTTAAGCCATCTTTCAAAGATTATTGATAAATTTAATTTAAAACAGCATCAATGTTACTTTGAAGCTGGATTTTACTCCATGTGTAAAATGCAAATCATGATTATTTCAGTTGTTAGAATAATAATTGTGATTCATGTCTGAAGGTGATACAGAAAACGATTTGCAATTAGCAAAGCCCAGCAAAAAAATAACTTTCCAAACTCCTGGTTCATGGATTTTTACTTTGTGAACCACACCACCAGGGAAGGTGTGGGGCATTTCATTGTTTGAACATATTGCAAACAGCATATTGACATTTGTCATTCCTGTGTGTATGTACGTCAAAATAGGAGCACCACCTATTTGACATGACCAGTTCTCTTTATTATTATTTATTATCTTGTTAATATACTAATGCTTTTCAGGATGATTTTAGCCATGAAACAGATTGATTGAACAATGATAATAAGCACGCACTCAAGTTTGCACAGTTGATTTGTGTTGATAAGGCATTAACACCCATAACAATGGCCCATTAAGCCTGAAAATATTATTACCTCTCTTTCAATGAAATGGTAAATCTCTAATGTGATGTACATTCATTTTTCTATAAAGACAAGCATATCTCATGATCAGACTGCATTAGATAGTTTTAACAATGTTAACATTATAGTCATCTAGAACATTTTGATTTTGACCAAGTTTCACTCAGAGAATCCAGCAGAAGTTTGAATAGCACCATCCAGTCTTGTGTGAGTGTATTGATGAACACTAATAGCACTTGCATCACCTTCAATCTTCATACTGAGCTAATGAAAGTAGACAAAACTGCAATTAAGCCTGTATTTTGCCATAATGGATATAAACCTGATTATGTACATATTTACATCAGACTGTTGTTATTATGTGAATGTATACACATACATGTATGTGTAAAGTAATCATATTTGACAAATACTAAGTCTACCAACTATTTTTTCTTTGTTAGTGTATTAAATGTTTTGAACAAGACATACAAGTTATTTTTCAGATTTTAATTACCAATCAGTGTCTATACACTTAATGAAAAGTTGGCTTATTCTCAATTGTATGACATCCCTTTATTTTTGTCATGCATGCTAACCCCATTAGGACCTCATGACACGTTTTGAATATTAAACCCCACCCCACACACTGTATTGGGGTTATGACATGTATGTGATAAAGCCATATCCCAACTTTTAAAAAATCATCCATTTAAGTTCAAGTCTTCAAGATTTCAAAATATTCTTACACTTAAAATCAAACTCAGTTCAAAATTCTGATATCTATGTTTCTGTTCATAAAATTCTGTCAGTCAACCAATGTACCTGTATACCCTCTGAAGAAAAGCCTGTACATCATCCAAATAATATGTCAAGTTAATGCTGTAGCGCATCAGTGTCAAAATACTGCTGTACAGCATCTAAATATGCCATGTGACTGACTCTAAACAATGACATCCAAATATGCTGACTGTCCCTAAAAGATATATCCAAATATGCCCAGTCACTGATCCTAAATCATACATCCAAATATGCCCAGTCACTAGTCCTAAATCATACATCCAAATATGCCCAGTCACTAGTCCTAAATCATACATCCAAATATGCCCAGTCACTAGTCCTAAATCATGCATTCAAATATGCCCAGTCACTAGTCCTAAATCATACATCCAAATATGCCCAGTCACTAGTCCTAAATCATACATCCAAATATGCCCAGTCACTAGTCCTAAATCATACATCCAAATATGCCCAGTCACTAGTCCTAAATCATGCATCCAAATATGCCCAGTCACTAGTCCTAAATCATACATCCAAATATGCCCAGTCACTAGTCCTAAATCATACATCCAAATATGCCCAGTCACTGATCCTAAATCATACATCCAAATATGCCCAGTCACTGATCCTAAATCATACATCCAAATATGCCCAGTCACTGATCCTAAATCATACATCCAAATATGCCCAGTCACTAGTCCTAAATCATGCATCCAAATATGCCCAGTCACTGATCCTAAATCATACATCCAAATATGCCCAGTCACTAGTCCTAAATCATACATCCAAATATGCCCAGTCACTGATCCTAAATCATACATCCAAATATGCCCAGTCACTGATCCTAAATCATACATCCAAATATGCCCAGTCACTAGTCCTAAATCATACATCCAAATATGCCCAGTCACTAGTCCTAAATCATACATCCAAATATGCCCAGTCACTAGTCCTAAATCATACATCCAAATATGCCCAGTCACTAGTCCTAAATCATGCATCCAAATATGCTCAGTCACTGGCCCTAAGTGATGCATCCAAATATGCCCAGTCACTCACTGGCACTAAATGATGCAATTACTCAATTTCTATAAGCTCTGGACAAGTTTACGAACCTTGGCAGATATCATGTTGCATAATCTGTCTGAATGGATATAAAATATTCACAAAATGAAATGATCAAAGTCCAAAGTTTCATTCATCAATGGAGATTGTTCTCTTACCATTATAATGTATACATATAACTGAACTGAGTTCTGATATAATGACATCATTATCATTTGTGATACTGACTTGTGGATTAAGTGGGCTGGAAAAAGGTGCCCTTGATCTAGAAAAATCTCCTGTAATGGGTGCATATAAAAGCAGCAGAGTGAGATCTGAGGCAATAAAGAATATAAGGAGTTGCAAAAACTCTCTCATTGAAATCCCTTTCATGTTGGAAATGGACTCTTATGAGTTTGACAATCCACATAATGTTGACATGAGGTGGACCATAAAATGGGCTGGGCAAAGATTGTATTTTTCCCAATTATGTGAGAAAACCAAGATGATTCAAATGGGATGAGATCATTTATGCTCTTGAGGAAAGTAAAAATTACCATTTGTGAGATGGTCACACCCCTTCAATACAATCTGTATGAAAATGTGAGATGGTCACAGCCCTTCAATACAATCTGTATGAAAATGTGAGATGGTCACAGCCCTACAATACAGTCTGTATGAAAATGTGAGATGGTCACAGCCATTTAATACAATTGTTATGAAAATGTGAGATGGTCACAGCCCTTCAATACAATCTGTATGAAAATGTGAGATGGTCACAGCCCTTCAAAACAATCTGTATGAAAATGTGAGATGGTCACAGCCCTTCAATACAATTGTTATGAAAATGTGAGATGGTCACAGCCCTTCAATACAATCTGTATGAAAATGTGAGATGGTCACAGCCCTTCAATACAATCTGTATGAAAATATGAGATGATCACAGCCTTTCAAAACAATCTGTATGAAAATGTGAGATGGTCATAGCCCTTCAATGCAATTTGCATAGAAGTGCAAGACAATCATGACCCTTTGATTATATTTTTTATGAAAGTGCAAGATAGTCATAGCCCTTCAATACAATTTGCATGAATGTACAAAACAGTCATTGCCATTCAATACAATTTGCATGAATATACAAAACAGTCATTGTCGTTCAATACAATTTGCATGAATGTACAAAACAGTCATTGCCGTTCAATACAATTTGCATGAACGTACAAAAGTCATTGCCGTTCAATACAATTTGTATAGTCAACTTGAGTAGAATAAGAGAACTTACCAAGCATGAAGTTAACTGTCATCCAACTAAAAATTCCTGTAAAAATAGTAAACTGTCATTAAATGAGATAAGTATCATGCAATATTCTGAACAATGAAATGAATAAAAAAACTAAAAAATATTTCAGAGAGTATCGACTAACAACATGAGGTCCAAGCAGGCTTAAGAGCAACTGCTAAAAAATCCGGATCAATTTTTCTGCAGAAATTTCTCCCAAGACTGTTGATCACATATCTTATGAAAACAACTGTTTGAAGGTTTTTTCACTTGTTTTAAACTACACACATTTTTGCAGGCACATCATTGTCATTTGTCAAATATTGAAATACCTCTGTTATTAGATACTTTCTAAGAGAGTTGGTAAAATTTGTTATGTGGTGTCTCGAGGGAGATAAGTTGATATTTTTAGTAATATACACCATATTTACTGTGGGACTGGATTCATTTCTATCAATGTGGGACTGGATTCATTTCTATCAATGTGGGACTGGATTCATTTATATCAATGTGGAAGTCTTTCACACATTGACACTTTCTGTCAAATTTGGTTACAATCTGTTAGGACTCTGAGGCTTTATAGATCAAGCTAATGAATGTTATTCTGTTTTCAATTGCAGCAGCCATATCTGATGTTGGTTTGGCATAATTTATGAAAACTAAAGCACTTTAAACCATGCCAACATGATTTCTTTTACATTTAGTCAAATTCTGCTGAGTGGCTTTGGGAAGATCTTCAATGGATTTATTGACAGTGACATTTTTAATGGCAAATTGCCATCAATTTCATCTGAAGGCCCTTCATGTCAGAATTATACTGAGATAGTTCCATTTAGTAGTTGTTTATAGATCTGTCTAATCTTAGTCACTGTGTCCATATCTAATTGTATGTTGCATCAATGGAAGAAATCCTAAATAACTCCATTCCAGGACAGTTTCTATTAAAATTGGTTAAATTCTGTTTTAGTGGTATTGGATAAAAAAATCAGCTTTAGGTTTTCTATTTTTAGTAATGGCAATCACAGTTGCTTGTGGATCAACATCTGCTGCACATAATTGAAAGCCATCAACTATTAACGTCTTGTTGTCATACAAGATCAAAGACTATTATCTCATGTTAAAATAATTATGAAAAGTATCAGCATTAAACTAACTTGCAATGTTTCATATCACTATATTAAAAATTGTCAATAACATGTGGATAAAACCTTAATACATACATGGAGAGATAGATGACAAAAAGGTTTGCTAGGCACAAAGGCATAAAGAACAAAGCAAATACTGACATATCAAGTCTTGTCTCTTCAAATGATGAAACAGTGAAATTTTGATACATCTCCCATTTTTAAAGCTGATCAAAATCAGTCCTGTTAGCTCTTTTTAGGTCCTTTTACACTATTTTGTGTATTATATCCATTTTATTAGAAGCATGGTTAAGTGTTTTGTGACTGTCTTACCAAAAGTCTCCAATAATTGTGTAATTCCATTGACAAGTTGCTTGTGTATCACAATCTGCCTGCCACCATATATCTGTGTTATTAAAGTGATGTTATGAACAGCTTTAGAAGTTTCTTTAAAGGTTTTCCCATTTGTAGCAGCAGTGATCATATCTCATTGCATATCAGCATCATTTGAACAAAATCTGAAAAACATTCATGCCTGCTTCCTTTCAAATTTGGTAAAATTGTGTTAATCTGGCTTGAGAAGTCGCTTAGAAGTTTTTCTATTTTAAGAAAGCTGACGATATTTAATGGTGGATCAGCATCCTTTGAATAAATATGAAAGCCAATCATGCCAGCAAGCTTTCTATCTAATTGGATCAACTTATATTGGGTGATTCTTAAGAAGTCATTTCAAGCTTCCTATTTTCTTAACATTGGACACGTTTTATGGCAGATCAGCTGAAAGACATTCTTGCCAGAATGCTTTTTTGTGTGGTTATGGGAAGTTGTTTAAAAATATCAACTGCAGCCATATTTGATGGTGGATCAACATCATTTGAAGAAGCTTGAAATAACTCCATGGCCGAATGATTTCATCAAATTTGGTAATAAAATATTTTGATTGGTTCTTAAGAAAAGTCCTTTGTAAGTTATTCTGTCCTCAATAATGGCAACTATATCGAATATTGGAGCAAGATCATTTGAAACAAATATAAAAGAGATTGATTCCAGGATGCTTTCTCTAAAGAGGTCCATTACAGTTTGTCTCCTTTTAGTAATGGTCACTGTATGTGTTTGTGGATTGACAGCTTTAACAAATTTAAAAGAGATTGATTCCAGGATGCTTTCTCTAAAGAGGTAGATTAATTTTTCTCATTTTAGTAATAATCACTGTATGTGTTTGTGGATTGACAGATTTAACAAATTTAAAAGAGATTCATTCCAAGATGCTTTCTCTAAAGAGGTCCATTAATTTGTCTCCTTTTAGTAATGGTCTCTGTATGTGTTTGTGGATTGACAGCTTTAACAAATTTGAAAGAATTTCATTCCAAGATGAATTTCAGGCACTTTTGAGAAAGTGTAAATACCAATTGTGAATGGATGACAGATGAAGGACAGTGTGAATGGATGACAGTTTAAGGAAAATGTGAATGGATGACAGTTAAAGGACAGTGTGAATGGATGACAGATGAAGGACAGTGTGAATGGATGACAGATGAAGGACTGTGTGAATGGTTGACAGATGAAGTAGAGTGTGAATGGATGACAGTTAAAGGACAGTGTGAATGGATGACAGATGAAGGACAGTGTGAATGGATGACAGATGAAGGACAGTGTGAATGGATGACAGTTAAAGGACAGTGTGAATGGATGACAGATGAAGGACAGTGTGAATGGCTGACAGTTTAAGGACAGTGTGAATGGATGACAGTTAAAGGACAGTGTGAATGGATGACAGATGAAGGAGAGTGTGAATGGATGACAGATGAAGGAGAGTGTGAATGGCTGACAGTTAAAAGAAAAGTGTGAATGGATGACAGTTAAAGGACAGTGTGAATGGATGACAGATGAAGGACAGTGTGAATGGATGACAGATGAAGGAGAGTTTGAATGGATGACAGATGAAGGACAATGTGAATGGATGACAGATGAAGGACAATGTGAATGGATGACAGATGAAGGACAGTGTGAATGGATGACAGTTTAAGGACAGTGTGAATGGATGACAGTTAAAGGACAGTGTGAATGGATGACAGATGAAGGACAGTGTGAATAGATGACAGTTTAAGGACAGTGTGAATGAATGACAGATGAAGGAGAGTGTGAATGGATGACAGTTAAAGGACAGTGTGAATGGATGACAGATGAAGGACAGTGTGAATGGATGACAGATGAAGGACAGTGTGAATGGATGACAGATGAAGGACAGTGTGAATGGATGACAGATGAAGGACAGTGTGAATGGATGACAGTTTAAGGACAGTGTGAATGGATGACAGTTAAAGGACAGTGTGACTGGATGGCAGATGAAGGACAGTGTGAATGGATGACAGATGAAGGACAGTGTGAATGGATGACAGATGAAGGACAGTGTGAATGGATGACAGTTTAATGACAGTGTGAATGGATGACATTTAAAGGACAGTGTGAATGGATGACAGATGAAGGACAGTGTGAATGGATGACAGATGAAGGACAGTGTGAATGGATGACAGTTAAAGGACAGTGTGAATGGATGACAGATGAAGGACAGTGTGAATGGATGACAGATGAAGGACAGTGTGAATGGATGACAGATGAAGGACAGTGTGAATGGATGACAGTTTAAGGACAGTGAGAATGGATGACAGTTCAAGGACAGTGTGAATGGATGACAGATGAAGGACAGTGTGAATGGATGACAGATGAAGGACTGTGTGAATGGTTGACAGATGAAGGAGAGTGTGAATGGATGACAGATGAAGGACAGTGTGAATGGATGACAGATGAAGGACAGTGTGAATGGATGACAGTTTAATGACAGTGTGAATGGATGACAGTTAAAGGACAGTGTGAATGGATGACAGATGAAGGACAGTGTGAATGGATGACAGTTAAAGGACAGTGTGAATGGATGACAGATGAAGGACAATGTGAATGGATGACAGATGAAGGACAATGTGAATGGATGACAGATGAAGGACAGTGTGAATGGATGACAGTTTAAGGACAGTGTGAATGGATGACAGTTAAAGGACAGTGTGAATGGATGACAGATGAAGGACAGTGTGAATAGATGACAGTTTAAGGACAGTGTGAATGGATGACAGTTAAAGGACAGTGTGAATGGATGACAGATGAAGGACAGTGTGAATGGATGACAGATGAAGGACTGTGTGAATGGTTGACAGATGAAGGAGAGTGTGAATGGATGACAGTTAAAGGACAGTGTGAATGGATGACAGATGAAGGACAGTGTGAATGGATGACAGATGAAGGACAGTGTGAATGGATGACAGATGAAGGACAGTGTGAATGGCTGACAGTTTAAGGACAGTGTGAATGGATGACAGTTAAAGGACAGTGTGAATGGATGACAGATGAAGGACAGTGTGAATGGATGACAGATGAAGGACAGTGTGAATGGCTGACAGTTTAAGGACAGTGTGAATGGATGACAGATGAAGGACAGTGTGAATGGCTGACAGTTAAAAGAAAAGTGCGAATGGATGACAGTTAAAGGACAGTGTGAATGGATGACAGATGAAGGACAGTGTGAATGGATGACAGATGAAGGAGAGTGTGAATGGATGACAGATGAAGGACTGTGTGAATGGATGACAGTTGAAGAACTGTGTGAATGGATGACAGATGAAGGAGAGTTTGAATGGATGGCAGATGAAGGACTGTGTGAATGGATGACAGATGAAGAACAGTGTGAATGGCTGACAGTTTAAGGACAGTGTGAATGGATGACAGATGAAGGACAGTGTGAATGGCTGACAGTTAAAAGAAAAGTGTGAATGGATGACAGATGAAGGACAGTGTGAATGGATGAGAGATGAAGGACAGTGTGAATGGATGACAGATGAAGGACTGTGTGAATGGATGACAGTTGAAGAACTGTGTGAATGGATGACAGATGAAGGAGAGTTTGAATGGATGACAGTTAAAGGACAGTGTGAATGGATGACAGTTTTTGGACAGTGTGAATGGATGACAGTTAAAGGACAGTGTGAATGGATGACAGATGAAGGACAGTGTGAATGGATGATAGATGAAGGACAGTGTGAATTGATGACAGTTAAAGGACAGTGTGAATGGATGACAGATGAAGAACTGTGTGAATGGATGACAGTTGAAGGACTGTGTGAATGGATGACAGATGAAGGTCAGTGTGAATGGATGACTGTTAAAGGACAGTGTGAATGGATGACAGAAGAAGACAGTGTGAATGGATGACAGATGAAGGACAGTGTGAATGGCTGACAGTTAAAAGAAAAGTGTGAATGGATGACAGTTAAAGGACAGTGTGAATGGATGACAGATGAAGGACAGTGTGAATGGATGACAGATGAAGGAGAGTGTGAATGGATGACAGATGAAGGACTGTGTGAATGGATGACAGTTGAAGAACTGTGTGAATGTATGACAGATGAAGGAGAGTTTGAATGGATGACAGATGAAGGACAGTGTGAATGGATGACAGATGAAGGACAGTGTGAATGGCTGACAGTTTAAGGACAGTGTGAATGGATGACAGATGAAGGACAGTGTGAATGGCTGACAGTTAAAAGAAAAGTGTGAATGGATGACAGTTAAAGGACAGTGTGAATGGATGACAGATGAAGGACAGTGTGAATGGATGACAGATGAAGGACTGTGTGAATGGATGACAGTTGAAGAACTGTGTGAATGGATGACAGATGAAGGAGAGTTTGAATGGATGACAGTTAAAGGACAGTGTGAATGGATGACAGTTTTTGGACAGTGTGAATGGATGACAGTTAAAGGACAGTGTGAATGGATGACAGATGAAGGACAGTGTGAATGGATGATAGATGAAGGACAGTGTGAATTGATGACAGTTAAAGGACAGTGTGAATGGATGACAGATGAAGAACTGTGTGAATGGATGACAGTTGAAGGACTGTGTGAATGGATGACAGATGAAGGACAGTGTGAATGGATGACTGTTAAAGGACAGTGTGAATGGATGACAGAAGAAGACAGTGTGAATGGATGACAGATGAAGGACTGTGTGAATGGATGACAGATGAAGGACAGTGTGAATGGATGACAGATGAAGGACAGTGTGAATGGATGACAGATGAAGGACAGTGTGAATGGATGACAGATGAAGGACAGTGTGAATGGATGACAGATGAAGGACAGTACCATAAGTTCACTCGGCTTTATGACCAGATGTGTGAATGGATAACAGATGAAAAAACATACAATTTTGTCTGACTTTATCACCAGGTGAGCTCATAACTTTCAGATTTTACAGTTTAGTTCTTAAAATAGCAATAACACATCTGTAGATTATTATTTTTATCTTGTATAATAAAAATTTAACTTTAACTTTTAGGATTAATGTGACTCTTACCTTCATCTACACCATCCATGATAGTGATCCCATTATGGGGCAGGTGAAAAGGATAACCTCTTAGGAGTTCAGTAACCTGGAAGGGAAAAACAAGAGGCCCAAACAGGCCTGATATCATTTATCTGGTTTACCTAACTTAACAGTTACCCAATCCACAACGCAGACTGATGTTATACCGTGTCAAAATATCTTATGCAAACTATATTCCATACTTACTGATTTAATTTTACAAAACAATTTTTTTCTAAAGATAAAGAATCAAAACTAATATACACAATCTCTTGCTTATAATCAAAGTCATCCATGTTCTTGATGATAATAAACCCAACATATAAAAAAAAAGCTTTAAGAGTGCCAACATTTTTATTAATTGATCTTACAAATTTTGAATCTGTCCAAAATCTTGATGATATAAGCCCACATTCCAATTTTGATCAAAATCAGATCAGACTTATGACATCCAGGGTGGTAATAAGTTCAACCAATCACATGCAAAATTACTCTATAAGTATCAATGGTTCTCAGTCATTATTGAAACAGTCCAGGACCTTGATGACAGGATCATATATTCCAATTTGATCAAAATCAGATCACAAATTTGCCTATCACTCAGCCAATTAGATACCAGATCAACTAATTAGTAGGCAGTGATCTTGCTCATTAATGAACCCATCCAAAATCTTTAAGATAAAAGCCAATATTTCAGTTCTAATAAAAATTCAGATATGAAATACACCTTTGCCAATCTGATGCAAGATCAACCCATTAATATATGTGCATCTCATTCATTAACAAAGTACGATCTTCATGCTACAAAGAAACATTCCAAGGTTTGAATAAAATTAGATCAGAAATATGGCCCCTAACAAGCTCAGCCAATTAGATGCCAATACGTGTGGATCTCACTCTTTATCTAACTTTTCTGAGATATAAATGATATAAGCATACAAACCAAGTTTGGTCAAAATTGAATGAGAAATATAACCTCCAGATTGTAACAAGGTTAGCCAATCATAAGCATGACTACCTCATTATTATAAATTGCTAATTGTCAAATGTATTTTTGAGCCTGATCATATAAATCCATATTCCAAGTTTGATCACATTTCAAATAGAAATATGAATGCCAGAATGGTTACAAGCAATGTAGATGGCTGAAAAATGGCATGACATTCATGAGGCCACATCAAAAGTTCACTTGACATTCCAACCAGGTGAGCTACTTATATACTGTAAAGCTGGATTTCTGAAGAGTATTCTATTTTTCCCAAAAGTTATCAAATTAATTGAATGATTTTAAAGTCAGACACAAAAATGAACTTTTATGAGCAATAGATTGAATTTTTACAAAATTTATATACTTCGTTAGAAATGTGTAAAAAAGTAAGAATCTGTTGCCAAAACTTTGCTAGTTACTAATAAAATGTAAAACTGGAAGTGAAAGGTATATTCTTTTTTGCCTTACTTGCTCATTATGATATAAATTTTCAATCAGCTGACTACATGCCAAGACAATGTGTGAATAACTATTCTAATTGGCAAACAAGGTTAAAGGTGCATCACACTGACCAGCTTTGATTTTACAGTTGACAGTTGACACTTATTTAAAAAAGTCAAGAAAAAACTAAATTTTCCAATATGCTGTTTTTATCATCAACATTACATGAAGACATTCAGAGTTGCAGATGAGGCATGAGTGATAATATTTTTGACTTTTCCATAATGAAAGAAAGAAATTTCATGTAGTTGTTCTTTGCTAATGTAAAAACAGAATGCATACTGTATAGGTACTCTGGAAATGTGTATTGACTGTAACTTTTACTAGGATGCTGGCATGATGCCAGGCATTCTAGCAAATCAGGGTACAAACACCAAAATGGAATTCTAGCAAATAAGGATGCAAACATCAAAAGGCATTCTAGCAAATCAGGATACAAACACCAATAGGCATTCTAGCAAATCAGGGTACAAACACCAAAATGGAATTCTAGCAAATAAGGGTACAAACACCAATAGGCATTCTAGCAAATCAGGATACAAACATCAAAAGGCATTCTAGCAAATCAGGATACAAACACCAATAGGCATTCTAGCACATCAGGGTACAAACACCAAAATGGAATTCTAGCAAATAAGGGTACAAACACCAACAGGCATTCTAGCAAATCAGGGTACAAACACCAATAGGCATTCTAGCAAATCAGGATACAAACATCAAAAGGCATTCTAGCAAATCAGGTTACAAACACCAATAGGCATTCTAGCAAATCAGGGTACAAACACCAAAATGGAATTCTAGCAAATAAGGGTACAAACACCAACAGGCATTCTAGCAAATCAGGGTACAAACACCAATAGGCATTCTAGCAAATCAGGGTACAAACACCAACAGGCATTCTAGCAAATTAGGGTACAAACACCAATAGGCATTCTAGCAAATCAGGGTACAAACACCAACAGGCATTCTAGCAAATTAGGGTACAAACACCAATAGGCATTCTAGCAAATCAGGTTACAAACACCAACAGGCATTCTAGCAAATCAGGGTACAAACATCAACAGGCATTCTAGCAAATAAGGGTACAAACATCTATTGGCATTCATGCACACAGGATACAAACATTAATAGGCATTCTAGCAAATGAGGGTACAAATGCCTATAGGCATTCTGGCATCTGGGTAAAAACAGCTATATTCATTCTGACAAACCTGTACAAACACCTATAGGCATTCTGACAAATCTATGTACAAACCACCTATAGGCATTCTGACAAATCTGGGTACAAACAGCTATAGGCATTCTGACAAATCTGTACAAACACCTATAGGCATTCTGACAAATCTGGGTACAAACACCTATAGGCATTCTGACAAATCTGGGTACAAACACCTATAGGCATTCCTGCCAGAAGCTGAAACAATTGTCTCTATTAATTAGCACAGTCCAGGCTACAATTACCTACCTCATTTAGTATATTGTCGGCAGTGCCATGTGGAAGCAGACGTAAACCTGCTGTAGCCTTAAGAGTTAATGGTGTGGTCTTCTGAAGGTGGCTGGGTACTTCCACCAGAGCTCTGTTTATCATGGAGACCAAACTCTCTGCTGCCTAAAATAACCAAAGCATAGAAAACACTAATAATACAAGACAACCTTTTCAAAACAAACTGCTCACTTTTTTGTACTTTAAATTCACTAATTTTCATCAGGTATCAACTTTTGTGACTCCTGTTGTTGTTACATAATAAATATATAATGTGTAAAAACTCTATGGTCTTAAACTTAATAAAAGAAAGAGTGAAACCAATAACTTTAGTAAAATTTAAGAAATAATTTATTAGAATGCAAAGTGAAAATTTAAAAAGACTTGCACTTTTGTGAATTAAATCCTAATTAATATTAAATTTTCCATCATAAGTCATAAAGTTTAGATTAAAAATTAAATCCAAGAGTCTTGAATGTGCTGATTAAGCAACAGCCTTGAATGAGTTCATGCACCAACATATTTTATGTATCACAATGGTATAATCCCGAAAGTCATTGAATGAATTCATAATAATGTTGTCTGAGTCCAAAATGTCAGTAAGAACTTTGTAATTCCAATGAATAATTTAAATAAATAATTCCTCTCAAATTATATGTGAACACAACTAAAAGTGATTACACAAAGACCAGTGTTTCACTTTACCCTCATTTGCATTTCAGAGACCCCCAAATTTTTTATTTGACCCCCAGTTTTGATACCAAAAGATGTTTTATACTCAGTGTGACCAAGTTTTGACACAAAGGAGATTTCAGACTCTCAGTCTTGCACCTCTAAGGGATAAACTGAAGAATGATATTAAAACAGGAATAAATAATTTATTTATCATAACCTTATATAAAAACATGAGACACAATAAGATGACAAGGATCAAAATTTTGCTTCCATATTCTAAGTCTACACCTCAAATCAAATATTAGTATAAAAGTTATAAACATGTCAAAAAATCAGATAGACAATAGAATTTCTAAGGGAAAAACCAAGAACCTAAACTCAGATCCAAGTAAATATATTTTTAAAATGACATTAGTCAAGTGGGCCCAAACTCCTACCTTCAAATATGGACAAATGTAAAGCACACAACTGAAATTGTATTGTTACAAATCTCAGCTCATTCAAAGTAACAAAGAAAAGAGTGAGGCCAACAAGCGTAAATTTTAATAAAAATAATTTATTTTCCAGGGAAACACAGTATAAATATGAGAAAGGACTTACAGTTTGTGAATATAATCCAAAAACTGATCCCAAAATTGAAAAATATGTCTTATCACTAAAATGTCCTAAATGAATCCAAGTTTGAATCCCAGCAAAGTTCAAAGAAGGTGGATGATGTCAGATGAATGAAATATTAATGTGTCAAAAGTTTCACATTAAATTTTGTATATCATGAAAGAATTGTCAAAAGTTCCAAGCTGAATTTTATGAATTACAAAAGAATATTCCGGCTTTAGCACTCTAATTTTCATTGAATGTCTGTCCAAGCTTTGATGACAAAGCACTTATTTTCCAGACAATATAAATTATTCTTAAATAACAAATAACTCAAAATTGGCAATAACAGAAAATACTTCTGATCTCTTGAAGGTATTTTTATGACTGAATCAATGTCACTGAAAACGTCAGTCTTAAACACAATTTAAGTTCAAGCAATAGGTCACCTAGGCACTTACTACAAGATACTTGACATGTGTGCCTGGATAGTCTTATTTAAGAACCAATAATAACACACAAAAATGACACAAGGTGATCACGTGGGAGAGGTATGTATGACCTTGATACTGACCACTCATTTTAACTTCATGTTTAAAAAGTATCTGAACGAGATCAGCTAAAAGTAATGCTAATGAAATACTTTTGCATTCTATGCAAAACAGAATTTACTTTTTAAAAAATAATGAATCCAGTAAAATAATCATTACAATAAAATGTAATGAAACAAAAATAAATAAAAAAGAATTTTAAAACACACAATCAAATAAATTACATATATGTAACAGTATCATATAATGTATTATGCAATGTATCATGTCATATATTATGTCATGTATCATGTCACATATAATGTCATGTATCATGTCACATATAATGTCATGTATCATGTCACATATAATGTCATGTATCATGTCACATATAATGTCATGTATCATGTCGTAAGGATGTTACATAGATACATAAAAAAAAAACTTATGAATCTGGGAAATACCCCAATGATCACCAGTCTATTTCAGATAGTCAAATTTGTTCAACTCTCAGAGGGAAGAGACACAGATGATCTGAATGAACATCACATAATGCAAAAGAACAAGTGTATAAAAGTCAAAACGTTAAGACATTCTTTTAGCAGACAATTTAATAAACACATCAAGGTGTTTTAAACTGAGGGGTATAAAAATAATCTTACATATGCACAATTTTATGAAGAGGGAAGACCAAGGTAAATATTTCACTCAGCAAGCCTAGCTAAATGCTGCCGAGTACGAGTATTCATGATGTTTGTAACGCCTGCCTAAATAGCGACATCATTCATATTGAAAACCTGCCTAAAAAGCGACATCATGCATAATGCAAAGACTCACCATGCCTGCCTAAATAGTGACATCATGTATAATGCAAAGACTCACCATGCCTGCCTAAATAGCGACAACATGTATAATACAATGCCTGCCTAAATAGCAACATCATTCATAATGCAATGCCTGCCTAAATAGCAACATCATTCATAATGCAATGCCTGCCTAAATAGCAACATCATTCATAATGCAATGCCTGCCTAAATAGCGACATCATTCATAATGCAATGCATGCCTAAATAGCGACATCATTCATATTGCAATGCCTGCCTAAATAGTGACATCATGTATAATACAATGCCTGCCTAAATAGCAACATCATTCATAATGCAATGCCTGCCTAAATAGCAACATCATTCATAATGCAATGCCTGCCTAAATAGCGACATCATTCCTATTGCAAACCTGCCTAAAAAGCGACATCATTCATAATGCAATGCCTGCCTAAATAGCGACATCATTCATAATGCAATGCCTGCCTAAATAGCGACATCATTCATAATGCAATGCCTGCCTAAATAGCGACATCATTCATATTGCAATGCCTGCCTAAATAGCGACATCATTCATAATGCAATGCCTGCCTAAATAGCGACATCATTCATAATGCAATGCCTGCCTAAATAGCGACATCATTCATATTGCAATGCCTGCCTAAATAGCGACATCATTCCTATTGCAATGCCTGCCTAAAAAGCGACATCATTCCTATTGCAAACCTGCCTAAAAAACATCATTCATAATGCAATGCCTGCCTAAATAGCGACATCATTCATATTGCAATGCCTGCCTAAATTCCAAAATCAAGCATAAAGCAAAGACTCACCATACCAGCCTAAATATCAAAATCAAGCATAAAGCAAAGACTCACCATACCTGCCTAAATACCAAAATCAAGCATAAAGAAAAGACTCAACATACCTGCCTAAATACCAAAAATCAAGCATAAAGCAAAGACTCACCATACTTGCCTAAATACCAACATCATGCATAATGCAAAGGCTAACCAAGCCTGACTAAATACCAACATTATTCATAATGCAAATAATAACCAAGCCTGACTAAATATTGACATTATTTATAATGTGAATGCTAACCAAGACTGACTAAATACCGACATTAATCATAAGGTGAATACTAAAAAAAGCCACACTAAATACCGACATTCATAATGGGAATGCTAACAAAGTTTAACTAAATGCTGACATTATTCATAATGGGAATGCTAACCAAGCCTGACTAAATACCAATAGTACTCATCATGTAAATTTTTCACTCATCAACCCTAGCACCAAGCATGGCTAAATACTGACAGTGTTTTGATCTCCAACTTGTATAAATTGTGACTGAATTGTTACATTTAATAAAAAGTTGAACTGAATTATTAGGTTACTTAGTCCTTTGTATCAAATGAAATTAACAGTTCACTTCACAGAGTGTATGGCATTTTAGCCAGATTATATTCATGTACCCAAGTTACATAGTGTATGGCATTAAAGCCAGTTCATATGCATGTACCCAAGTTACAAAGTGTATGGCATTCTAGCCAGTTCATATGCATGTACCCAAGTTACATAGTGTATGGCATTTTAGCCAGTTCATATGCATGTACCCAAGTTACAGAGTGTATGGCATTTTAGCCAGTTCATATGCATGTACCCAAGTTACATAGTGATGTGTACTATAAATAGAACACTTGAACTCATTACCAGTCAAGTCAGTAAAGCTGTTTGACCAACTGTAGGTGCCATTTCTCATACTCAAAAATACAAGTTCTTTGTCTATGTCTACATCACTAAATCATCCGAATTTTATAATTTATAAAAACCAATTGTTGCCTACATCAATATTAGAACCTAAGTTATTAAAGATTTTATAGTAGTGATTCTAATTATGCAAACTCAAAACTACTGAATGAATTCCACTGCTTCCATTTTGGAGAGTGGAGATTACGAGCCAGTTACTTTAAATAGCAGATTACAATCAGATCTTAAACAGCAGCCATGTAATCTGATGTAATGGTTACTTACATTAATGAATGTAGTATCTAATAGGGGGTTTTCCCCGAAGATGTTACTATCAAAACCTGCTTAAAATGGCTAATGTTAATAGCAGTCATTGAAAGGTGCTTTCATGAAAATGGTGTAAAGGCATCATAACATGCTTCCATGTGAATTGGGTAGAGGCGTCCAAAGGTGCTTCCATGAGAATGGTGTAGAGGCATCATAACATGCTTCCATGTGAATTGGGTAGAGGCGTCCAAAGGTGCTTCCATGAGAATGGAGACATTCAAAGGCACTTGCATGAGGTAAAGGGTTAAGGAGGCAGAATTTAAAAAAATATATGAAGCATGCAAATTCAACTTGCACAGCAGATGTGTGTTGACAACTCATTTCAACTGACTAGTCAAACAATGAGAATATTGATTTATCATACTGACAATAATCAGTGGTTTATGTTACTCATTCACAAATGTGATTGATGATAATAATGGAACCAAAGGTTCACCTTGTACATAAAAAATTTAAGTTTCACAGAATAATTATGGAGAAGTGAGTTCCAAAGTTCTGAACTAAACTTCCCAAAGTGGCACTCTAATGAGCAGAACCTTCACTACAACTTGTAATGAAATCACATGAACAGTATTCATAATATAAAATAGCCAATCAAAATAAAACATTTGAGCTTTGCCAATATTGTTTCTCTAAATTTATGTCAGATTTTTTAAACTAAAGAATCTAATGAACCCCCAACATTCCCATGTGAACAGCAGTGAGATATTACAAAGTAAATTTTGTTGGTACAACTGATGTGTGTTGAAATATACTTGAATCAGTGTTTTAATCAATTTTACAGAGATTGGATGTACTGAAAATTAAGGTAATTTATATAGAAAGGTGAATCATTTGAAAAATTATTTACTGACCACTATTCCCAACACAACTATTAAATAAGCATTCAGCTACTTAACCTAACCAGTGTTTCTCTCACTGTCAATGTCCATGCCCTTCTTAATTTCTGAGAGGTACCTTGCTACTCTCACTTTTGCCTCGGTCTATGTTCTAGGACAATGTTGTGCACAAGTTAAAAAAGGAAAGTTTAACTAAGATCATTAAACAAAGGAGTCACAGTTATGAAAACTGAATACATCTATATTAAACTGGCTTCCACCCACCTTTTTAGGATCATCAGCGTAAGCAGACAATCCTGGCTTAACTTCTTCAAATATCTCATTTACAAGTGATAATCTTCCATCTGAAAAACATCAAATCATACGCAAGTAATAGCCATTATAGTATTTACAATTTCATGAGGATAAACAAGTAAATGTACATAATATGATTTTTAATTTGATGAATACTCAGAAATAAACAAGTACATTAAGGTGGCGTTCTACAGATTCGCATTAGCATTGGGCTAGAATTTTAAAGAAAAAGAATTTCCCTGTGTTTCCTCACTAGTTATACTGGCTAGCTCCACTTGCTCAATTTCACTTCCCAAACTTCAGAGGTAAATTGTAAAAAAAAGAGCAGATAACTTTTTTTTACATTTTATATATTTAATAATTCACTTATTGCACTTTCAGAAGCTGGTATCGTCTAGTCTGGCAAAATTCATTTTCCCTATTTTAATAGCTGCCAAAGATAGTGTACTTTAGACAAATTCAGGATGATTTCTGGAGCACAAGGGAGCAGTCATTTTAGTTAGCAGTGTGCTAAGATGATTTACAATTTCCAAAAGTACAATATCCAACAAAATGTCAGCCACATTATATGAAAGTAGCGTAGAGGTATGCCAACATTCTCTCCACTGGGCATGTTTCAAATGCAAACATCTTCACCTTACATACATCACTCTCTCAAAAGTACATAATAACTGGTGAGCTCCACATAAATGTAAATAATATGATTTATAATTTGATGAGTATTCAGAAATGTACAAGTACAGTATATGTGCACAGTGTGTGAAACATATGACTCAAACACATCATCAAACATTAGTTAACCATTACCCTATGGCAGCTGGCTTCACAGTCTGGCACATGCAGTTCCAATTCTACACAGACCTAAAGGTTTTTTCTCAAGTCTTGAAAAACAGAACTCCAAGATCAACTTCATCAGACTTCACCAACCAACTTTTGATACACATGTATGAACACAAGTAAAGAACCCTAAATTAAGAATGCTTACTATAAACTCTAATTTGACTCATTTAAATTGTTTTCTCTTTGACTGGTTTGTTATATAACTTAACCCAATCCTGCAAATACATCTTGGTACTAAATTTTAAGGTACACATGCAGTATGTATATACATCTTGGTACTAGAGTGTTAAGGTACACATGCAGTATGTATATACACTTTGGTACTAAAGTGTTAAGGTACACATGCAGTATGTATATACATCTTGGTACTAGAGTGTTAAGGTACACATGCAGTATGTATATACACCTTGGTACTAAAGTGTTATGGTACACATGCAGTATGTATATACATCTTGGTACTAGAGTGTTTAGATACACATGCAGTATGTATATACATCTTGGTACTAGAGTGTTAAGGTACACATGCAGTATGTATATATATCTTGGTACTAGTGTTAAGGTACACACAATATTTACATACATCTTGATACCAGAATGCTAAAGTACACATACAATATCTACATCCTCATATTAGAGTGTTAAGGTATGCATAATATCTGTATATATTTTGGTACTAGAGTGTTAAGGTACACACAATATCTATGTACATCTTGGTACTAGAGTGTTAAGGTAAACATACAATATCTACCAAAAAACTGGTACTAGACTGTTAAGGTACATATACAATATCTACATACCTTCTGGTACTAGAGTGTTTAAGTGTATGTACAAATGTACATGCATATTGGTACTAGACAGTTAAAGTATACATTCGTTATATACATATATCCTTGTACTAGAATGAAAAGGTAAATATAAAATACATCTTGCTGCAAGAGTGCTAAGATAAACATGCAATACATCTTGGTACTAGAATGCTAAGGTATGAATTCAATATGTAATTGTATCCTGGTAAGTAATAGAGTATTAAACAGTAGAGTTAATATGTAAATAATTGTTACCTGATAAGACTTGAAATCTAAAAATGTGAATTCTAGATCCAGTACTGCCTGCATCAAATACCACTGCATATAACTCATCAGTATTATTTTGGGTTTTTGGCCTTGTGGTTACTCTGAGTAATTTGCTTCTTGACACTGAAGGTGGCTGAAACTCAAACTCCAAATCTTCCGATTTTTTTCTCTCATTAGGTAGGCCAAGATAGACAATAAAAACAAAGATAATAACTATCACAATCAAAAGAAAAATAAGCCTTCCCCGTAACTGATACATTGTCAATACTTTCTGGCGATACATGTACATTGTGATCCTGCATTAGAATGAGCTGTGCTTGGATTCCATTTTATTGCTCTGCCTGAAAAAGAAACAAAATCATATTTAACATTTCAAGATGACTCAGTTTATGTAACTCAGAATAAAATTTAATTTTGGATGTACTGTCAAACACACAAACACTGAATAAATTTAATTTACTGATGCTGCCAGACACAAACACTAAATAAAACTTAATTTAGGGATACTGCAAAACACTCAAACACTGAATAAAGCTTAATTTATGGATGCTGCCAGCCTGCTAATACCATATAAAGCTTAATTTAGGGATACTGCCAGCTTGCTAATACCATATAAAGCTTAATTTCGGGATACTGCCAGCTTACTAATACCATATAAATCTTAATTTAGGGATACTGCCAGCTTGTTAATACCATATAAAGCTTAATTTAGGGATACTTAAAAACACTCAAACACTGAACAAAACATAATTTAGGGATAATGCCAAATTGTGCTAACATTGAACAAAACTTAATTTTTATATACTGTATACTGCCAGATATGCCAACACTGAATATAATTTAATTTTAGATATAATGCCAGGCACACCAACAATGAATAAAACTTAATTTAGGAATACTGCCAAATACAAACATTAACTAAAACTTAAGTTAGGGATATTGATAAATTGTGCTAACACTGAACAAAACTTAATTTTATATATACTGCCAGATAAATTAACACAATGTGTAACAGGATTTGTCATGAATGTATGCTTGGATTAAATGACAACACAACACAATGTGATAAGAGATGAAGTTTATGAATAAATTAATAAAAATAAGTATATCATTTAAAACATAGTGTGACTATTTCACGCTCTAGATATATGACTCTTAAATGGGAAAACAAAAATGTGATTCATATATTCAAAAATGAAGGCAAAATTCATATAATCTCATCTAATGACAGTAAAATTCACATAATCTTATGTAATGAAGGTGATTAAATTGTACTCAACTGAAACACACCTATTTTTCCATGTACTCAACTGAAACAACATCACCAATTGAAACAAATATGATCAAATGTAATCAACATAATAATTGTACCAAACATACGACTCGTGACTCAGTCATTTGTACAGCCCATACGATTCATTTTCATGTATAATTCCAAGAGTCTTATAAATAAAACAAAACATTTTGACCTGGATTACATGTCAAACCACACAGTTCTCCTGATTTCTTGGGTTAGCCCACACTTGTATTTGACCACACACCCCTTTCATGGATCCACCATGCACACAAGTTTACAAATCAGCAGTTCCATCCTTGTATGGCCTTGAATGTCACACCTGCTTCTATCCCCCATACAGACACACAGACGTCCAGACCGACAACCTGATATACAGACACATACACACGCACATCTAATATTAAACCAAACGGGTCAAAATAACAGGTATGGAATTAAAATCTATAGATACATGCTACTAATTTAAACTCTAAAAGGCAACTTGTAACAATTCAAAAGTTCAAATCCACATAGTGGTAAAGGCATCATTTCATGCCATGACATTAAAACGGAATTTGCTTCATATATCAGACATAATAAAAATGTAACACTTACCTCTATGGCTATAGAACAAAAATGGCAAACATACACTCCTTGACAACAAATCAAAAGACCAATGTGCCAATTAGAGAAGAAACTTGTCTGAAATCTCCATCAGAGTGAGTCTTAGTAAGGGCAAACTACCTGTGCATACCATGCTCTTTAGTGTCTCTAACCACAAGCAATCTATGACGAGATACATGCTAGTTCAGTTGTTTAACTAGAAAAACAATTATCTACCCTAGGTAATGCTGTACGCATGTACAACGAAAATGATCAAATTATTTTAAGGTGAAAACAAGTTATTTCTTGCCTTTTTATATGACACTCTGAATAAAACTTAATTTTAGATATACTGCTGGACACATGGTGAATAAAACTTCTTTATTTAGGAAAACTAATTACCACATAAACACTAGATTAAACTTAATTTAGGGATACTGCCAAAAACACTAACACTGAATAAAACTTAATTTTGGGATACTGCCAAACTCTGCTAATGCTGAACAAAACTTAATTTTATATTTACTGTCAGATACATTAACACTGAACAAAACTTAATTTTATATTTACTGTCAGATACATTAACACTGAACAAAACTTAATTATAGACATACTGCTGGACACACAAACAGTGAATAAAAATTTAGGGATACTGCCAAGCACACAACACTGAATAGAATTTAAGAATAATTCAAAACATGATAACATTGAATAAGTTTAATTGAGGGTTTTACTGCAAATCCTGCTAACACTGAATAAAACTTTTTTTATGGATTATGCCAAACACACTAACAAGAATAATGTTAAATATTAAACAAAATGGGCTTGACATGTCTTGCCATAATCAATGGAAGGTATTCATACAACTGATCAAAAAGTGCTTACTGTTATTTACACTGAAGTCCCACAAAAAGTACAAGATTTTCTCAGATGAACATCATCCGACTGTTACTTCATGTGATTCACATTAAGATATTTCTGTCTCACAGAGTTGAAGTCGACATAATAAAAATGTGTACCATTGTCAGAGGATACTGCCATAAATTGCATTTGGGTCAAAGTTCATCCTTCAGCTTTGTAACAAATGATATGTTTGCAGAATTTTCATTTTATATATTTTGCTAAGTATGATGAACATGCTGATTTGCACAATATCTGAAGTCAGTTTCTTCATTTGGAAATTTTGGCTGCTTTACCAACCCTTTTAATAACCACTATACAAATGGGACTAGGCAAAATACTATACCACTATACAAATGGGACTAGGCAAAATACTATACCACTATACAAATGAGACTAGGCAAAATACTATACCACTATACAAATGGGACTAGGCAAAATGCTTTTCACAAACTGTATCAGTACATGTTCCTTGCACATCAGATCACATAAAATAAAATAAAACAATGTTGATTTTTAAAATTAAAATAATAGAACAAATAAAACAAAAAACTTTCTTTTCTCTTTGCAAAGAATGCCCATCAGGTAGGAAACATTGAAAAAAATAAATATTTCACATTGTTGGTATCTATAAGCAAGCTACATGATTACCAGGTCAGCAGTTTACATATCAATAATCACTCGGAAGATTACTAATGGACAGTATAACATAATACTCAATATGTAATCTTGTACTAATGGATAGATTAAAATTGTACTCAATTTGTTATCTTCTCTACCATAAGACATTGCATTACTGTCTATACCAGCTCTAGATTTTGCTTTTAAGTTTGTGAACTATTAAATTAACTATGTCAGACTTTTGTGTTGCAAGAAACACTAAAGTCAGGGCTCACTGGAAAGCATTGGAGTGTGACCACTGATATAGAACCAGTTGACTTTTGTGTTGAGTGTACTACTCAAGTCAGGGTTCATTGGGAAGCATAGCAATGGACTGTAACCATTGATGTAGATAGCAGTCAATTTACAGGACTTTTGTGCTGTGTGTAATACTTGTAACAGTCAGGGCTCACTGGTAAACTTTGGATTATAATCACTGTTGCAGTCTCAAAGAACCATTGTGTTGTATGTAAATACTCTATATGGGGCTCACTGGGAAGCTCTGTACTGTGATCACTGCTGTAGATATTCTCATAAAACTTATGGTGTGTGTGATTTGTATTTTTAACATAGCATTAAATAAATTTTCCATAATATTGATACAATGTCTAAAGTGTGAGAGTTTATAGTGATATCTAACACTAGTGCATCATGCCAAAGGCATGTAGCATTATGTCCCACCCAGTCACATTATCCTGACACCAGGCTGGCCAGTCCTCATAATTTTTTTAGCACTTATTGATAGTGGTGTTGATTGGAGAGGGCAGAGGGGGACAGTTATCCCTGGGCGCCATGTGCCAAGGGTGCAAAAATGAGAAAAATACAACTATTTGTCATCTCAGATGCACTCAAAAGGGGCACCAAGTTTTTATTTTTCCCCAGGCACTAAGTGCCCTCACTACATCACTGCTGTTAGTACCATTTTTATAAGTCTTTGGTATGACTTGACCGTTGTTCGAACCTGTGACCTCCACATCTGAGATGGACACTGCTGGATCAGTCCATAAAACTCATGAAAGTTTTTATAATAATAATAATAATAATAATAATAATAATAATAATAATAATAATAATAATAATAATAATAATAATAAATAACTTATAAACAAATTAGATTTTCAACTGTATCATTATTATTATGTACAAAGATGCATTATGATCTACACATGTGTTTCCTTTTGAGATTATTTACATGCAGCAAATTGTGCTTATAAAAGTCATGTACTAATATAGATAAGATTGTTATAAAATCTTATTTGAAACACTTGTCAATGAATTCCAATTTTTCAGTATTGAAACTACTGTATAACTTGTTAAATAAACAAAGCTTATCTAGACCAATTAAAGGACATGGATTTCCATTGATTAATTTGACAGGGATTTCATTTGAATAACTGATCATTTGGATGAATAAATTCTGGTCAAAATTGTGAAGAAAAATTGGTCCAATATTATTTTGTATTTTTCACTGCATATGTATCAGTTATTAAGTAAATATTAATGTTTTATAGACATTCAACAGGTTTAGTACATATAAAGTAGAGATATAAAAAAAGTATAAAGATACCAAAGTTTATGACCAAAGTGTTCATCTGAGGACAAGTGTCAAAGGGTTTTCATCAGCTGATTCTAATCATAATTGAGCTGATTGGTTATACAGTTTTGTTTGCTCATTCAGTCAACACTTATTGCTAATTTACTGTCAATTATATAATTTCAGGCTTCACAATACCTTTGATCATCACAAGTCTTTAATTCCATTTGTTTTCTGTGATAAAATATTCATATACTAAAGTACAAATAATGTTTACTTAAATAGTATGTGTTGGATGGCAGATTTGAAGGCAGACTGGGCGCAATCACTGCACATTCAAACAGACAAAAAATAAACAACACAACTGATAGAATATCTCTGGCTTTTGTTTGTAGTTCATATCAAAGAATTTAAGATTTTGTTATTTAATTGCAAAATGGCTCAAGATGAATGTGTTTTAGGGTGAAATTACCTGGAGAGAACAGGTTAATGGGTGTATGAATCATGATGCTAACTTGATTATGTTGAAAAGATAGAGTTATAACTAGCATGTCCTTTTCTGCTGGAAATGTCCACTATGACATTTGCATAGGTTCAATAAAGTGATGGTCAGTAATAACTATTACTAGAACAAACAGACAAATATATAGTATATGTCATCTTCATATGATATCACAGGGTCTGTGGTATCATGATGGTGTTTTGAAGTTTTTAGTAACCTTCTCCATAGCACCAACTATCATGTACTTACCTTATATACATAGGATGACCATAAGTTTCTTGTTCTGCATCACCATTTTTCTTTCGGGAAAATGGTGAAATTGTTGGTATGAACACCATTTTAAAAATGCAGCTATTATTAAGACTTTTTTAAAATGTGGCCATACCACAATGTTGTAAAATAAAATTTATAGCTTCTTAAAACCGATATCACTGTAACAAATTGGTGAACCATTTTGTCATCTGTTAATGTCAAAATGATCTTTTGCAAGAGACCGATCACATGATTATAACTTTTTATCAAGAAGCAAGAGACTGAATCTATGATAACAAATAAAAGAGTCAGATATATTCACTTAAAAATTGTCTTGTACATGATTATTTTTCGTTGTAACACCTGATTTTGCTTAAACAGTCTGTGGTCAATATGTACTTTCATGCTCATGTTGGTGTGCGCATTCTCATAATCCTGGTGCCACCCCACAACTCCCTGGTCACAGGTTGTTACATATGCATTAAGTCACTCAAACAAGCTTCTGTATATGAAGGTTATAGATTGCAGAGGGGGAGCATTAAAGTAGCACATACATCAAAATTCTAACATTAGGACAAATATATGCCATAGTAAAATATTATTTCGGTATTACCGCGATATCAGAGTAATGGCCCTTGCATAACCTTGCATGTACGTGGCTAGCTACGATGTCGTAGCCTCAACTGGGTTTGTAACGTAGGACTATGGGTACTAATATTAGTACTAGTACGTGGCGTCTATTTATCGATCTTTTCCCATGCTCATCTTATGTAAAAAAAATTAAATGTACGTTAACACAGAGCGACTTCCCACCAAATTAACATATATAATATCTTGAAGGTCAGTCACTTTATTTACTAATTCACCAATCGCTAACATTAAGATCCGCCAATCCAGTATATATGTATAAAATCAGTTATCGCACATAGTGCTATAGATTGATTATGATATTGAACTTAAAAATGTACAAGATGTATTTTTTTCAGAAGGTAGAAATGAAGTATTACGTGCAGAATTTTCCTGTCATTTGCTTATCAAATTAGCGGGACACCAAATACACCGGTCATCGACAATGGGAGGCACTAGAAACGGAAATTAGTTAAATTTTAATCTGACGTACCCGTCATATTTTTTGAATGGTATTTATTTCAGTGACACGGATAAATAAATGTTTGTCAATGAGTATATCGATATTTTATGTTAATGCTGGAAAAAAAGAAACCTTGATTTATGTTTATGAATAGAACGGTGAGCTGGTTCTTCACGTTTTGGGTTCTGCTTTACTCTCAAAAGAAAGTAATTTTGCAAAATAAAATTTGATTTATAATAATTATAATTTATTATTATTGCAAACCATATTATTAAAATCAATCTCAAATATGATATTTTAGGAAGAATATCTCTTTGAAAACTGAATAAAATGAATTGCTCCTTCGAGAGATTAGAGTTGCCATAACAATGTCAATAAATGGCTGCCATGTCCTAATTCTGTGAATACTTTTTAAACTCTTCGTCCCAATTGTCAGCTTTTGACTTCAAGTATCATGCCAAAGAAAGGAAAGAAAGGAAAGAAGGGAAAGAAGGGGTATGTTTCGATGGTGAATCATATAATGAAGTAATAACGATTTTTTTCAGTGAAATTCCAGAGATCATATTGCAATCAAATTATTCCAAAACATGCTCCATTTAGTTTGGGAATTTGACGGTATACTATTGGCTTTAAATAATAAAGTATACTTTAGGGGTCTATCTTCATTTTTTTAAAAATTTTGTTGGTTACACTTTGAGACTATACTTGACAATCTTCGAATTTTCAGTACTACAGCTCTTTGTATGTGTGTGTGTGTGTGTGTGTGTGTGTGTGTGTGTGTGTGTGTGTGTACAAAGACACGCAAAGATATAAAAGACACATAAAACATACAAAGACACCCAAAAATATACAAAGATAAAAAAACCTATTTTTTTCAGCAGTTAAATTCAAGGTGATATATGCTCCACAAAGTCAATTTTAAAAACATGTCTTTATTTTCTGAATGAATTACATACTCATTAAGCGGAAAATGCATTATATGTGCATATCTGGACATTTTATTTAGATATAAATACAAGATTTGGCTGTATTTGTTATTTGTCATTTGTTTAAATTATACAAAACTATAAACTGCCAAGTTGAACTTTGTGGCAAATAATATGATATTAAATACTACACAAGGTAATGTCTGGAGCAAAACAAGTTTAAAATAACTGAGAAAGTTGTTTCCTATTAATAATTCATCACAGATAAGAAGAAATTTAATAGCATACTAAAATGGATATATAATACTAAAATGGATATATAATACTAAAATGGATATATACTAAAATGGATATATAATACTAAAATGGATATATAATACTAAAATGGATATAGCATACTAAAATGGATATATAATACTAAAATGGATATATAATACTAAAATGGATATATAATACTAAAATGGATATAGCAAACTAAAATGGATATAGCATACTAAAATGGATATATAATTACTAAAATGGATATATAATACTAAAATGGATATATAATACTAAAATGGATATAGCATACTAAAATGGATATATAATACTAAAATGAATATATAATACTGTATACATAAAAATAAACATATATGCATAAAACTATCCATGGTGTGTTTATCAGACTTGTTTTCAGGTATCAAAATTTAATTTTTTATTTGTGTCATAATTTATGTTTAACACATTTTAAAGACTAGCTTTAAAATATTTCTTAACAACATATTGTTACTTCATTATTTGTAACGAAGTATGAGCATGGGTCTCTTTCATCATGTGTTTTTTTTTTTACTTTTTTTTCTTAGATCAGTGCATTGTCAGTAGAAATAAGTGTACACTAACCTTTTAGTTTAAGCAACTATTTAAACTAATCTTTTTCATAATTAATTCATTCATTGTAGTCTTTTACAACTCATTCAAGTCTTGTTCAGCATAAGTGTACTGCCTTATTAAGAATTACACGTTTGAGTCTACTTTCTTAATTTTGTTTCAGTGGGAGTGTCATCTTGTACACTAGCTGGGCTTCTTTGCCACTCTTGGTAGTTTTTGGGTACAGTGTACATACCATCTGAAGAAGTCATTAAATGAATTTTGACCAATTTTCTGATCCTTAGAAACTTCTGATATTATAAGTGTCATTTTCTCTTCCTCTCTTTTTGTGACCCAATAAATTCTGCTAATTTTCAGATGTCTATGTTTCTTACTGTAATTTCTTATTCCATATAATACATGTTTTATATCCACCATTTAGACTTTACCTATATTCATAGATTTTCCCTACTAGAATGTCTGTCCTTTTTTGATTCAAAGTCTGTTTTGATGTTTAGGTGAAAACACATACTGTCTGTGTTGTTGTTCATCTGCAATTCATCTGGTTTTGAAACTGCATGCTCTGCAAGTTTATTTTGTATTTGTTTATCATAATACACAAAGAGGTCATAATGACCATTTTCATGCAAGGTTTCTTTCAGTGGTATACATTTCTTTCATTAAACATGGCAGATTTATCTCATGAGGCTATACCATTCTCTCAAAATAGGAGTTTTACAACCTCCTTTTTAATTGATTAGATTTAAGTATTTTATCCATTATTTTGTTCTTAATATGTTTTGTAGAAAGTTTTCTCTTCATACCAGGAAGAGCAAGGTCAGTTATCTTAATCATGATCTTTTTGTTGTCCATGTCTATGATTAATTCTACACTTTTAATTTCAGTATTCCATGCAAATTGGAAAATAACCTGTAGAACTTTTGCTGTTTTCCCTCCGAGTGTAACATTAAAGGTCCTAGAACTATTTGAGGTTTCCCTGTTCCTTTTCTAACAACTTTTTGGGACTGGTAAACAGTAGTTATAACAAAGCATTTACCCTCTGTGAAAATGTTTTTTCAATGCTGACCACACCTTCTTTGTTTGTTAGGAATGACTATAAGTCCATGACTTGATCTTTCATGTAGCATATTACTAATGAAAGTTTTTTGTCTTAGGAAATTGTGTCATTTCTGCCACATTTGGGTGTTTTTCACCAAACATACCAAATATGTTTAAGGGTTCATCTGCTACATTCTTGGTTATGGGTCTAAGATCCTTTTCCTCATTCACAAGAGCTCTGTAGCTCTGGTTTGTCTCAAATCTCATGGATATTTAAATTGAACTGAACAGTTAAAATCTGGGTTGATCATTTTTCCATATATTTCACTGGGTTTTAGGTATTATGCATGTTTCATAATGTTTTTAATAACTTGTGGGTAAGTTCTTACAAACGATTCTGAACAAATTTTGGCATTTTCATGAGGGACTTTCATGCCTTTTCCTGTATTCAACAATCATGTCATTTTGATTTTTCTTTCACATTTCTAGAAAACCCATTAAATCATGTTACACATTTTTTGAGTGCCAAGGGGCCCAAGCGGCCAAGTGGTCTAAAGCACTCTCCATTACGGATCACTGCCATCTCACCTCTGTTTGCGTGAGTTCGAGTCTAAGATTCTGTGAATGTGGATATGTGAGAAAGCTTGCCAGTAGCTTCTTGTGGATCATTGGTTCTTTCCTCGGATTTTCCAGTTTCTTCCTCCACCATTAATACTGGCAGCTATGTATAGCCTATCATGTGCTGAAAAATGGCTTTAAGCCCCAGAACAACAACAACAACAACAACAACATTTGAGTGCCATGTAATATTTATGAACAGTCACAATTTCTGTTGATGGAGCTTGTGGGTCAAGGATTTGGAGAATTTAATTCCCCTACCTCTTTGTTCTGTGTAGACCAATCTATCTTTATCAATCACATAACAGGGACAATAGTGAGGGTCATTTTCTTTCACCAAAAACTCTATTTTAACATTTCTGGACCTTTTATAGTCCCAGGCTCTGCAACCATCCCAATCCTGTTTATCTTTTTGGTCACTTATTCTCATTTAATTATTAAAATTATCAAGAATCACATAAATGTCTTCTTTGATGCCTTTTGGTATTTTTTCAGAGCTTGGCATAACAGCAGGTGCTTTGAAATTTACCACAAGGCAAAAGGATGTGTGCCAGGAATTGTATGTTCAGTAGTTCTATATTTTGTTCCATTTTGTCTGAGACACTCTTGCTAAGTGACAATTCATCCATTTGACCATTTGAATTAATTATAAAGAAACTCAGTAATGTGTAATCTACATGCATGGAAGATATGTCAAAACAAATTCATACTGCTGTTCTGGTAGGAGATATTCCTCACTGTGTGCAATAACCAATAAATGATCAAAACCAATGCTGTCTTCTGTAAGTAAATTAAAGGTTACTTTGTTTGCTATGACCAGACACTGCCTGGGTTTTGAGTTTTTTGTCTATTTTGTCAATTATTTTATGATTTTGTATTTTAATTGGTGTTGTTGCCCATACCCTTACTCTGATCCCTTTCACCTCTATGAATAGGGGTCTCATATTGTACAAAATGTACTTGTTCTTACCCCCATTTTGTAGCCCATATATGATATTGATATATATCACTTGAGCTCTCATTGCTATTAAGATGTCAGATTGTCTAGGGCAATTTTGAACATTCTCAAAATCTAATTGTTGACATCCAGTAGGGTGGGTGTAAGGTTATTAGATGATATCCTTCTATTTTTGTGACAAAGTAGCTATTTAATTTTATCCGAATCCATCCCAATTGCAATCCAATTTGTGCCTGGACCATTTGTTTTAAGTGAGTAGTTTTCACTTCAATTGCCTTTTCCACATGTGGAGGTCACACACTACCATACCATATTTTTGTTGTACTTCACTGATCTGACTTCAGTTAGCCAGTTAATATGCCTATCTGAAGTATCTCTTTCTTATATATTTGTCCTTTAAGTCAAAACCCAAATATTAGCTGAACAAACAGGAATGACTTAGGCAATTCAAAACGAACTCAGTCATACATGAATAGACTGAGTTAGCCAATCTAACTTTAATCTCAGCACAATCACAAGAAACAAATGAGTAAAATAAAAATTAAATGTATGATGTATAACTCTTTCATGTTCCACTTGAATCCTATCTCTGCTTTGTCCTAGACATTTCCAGTTCATTGTTCATCAACAGTGTACTTGTTAAAAGGAATATGAAACTGCCTTATGTGTGTGTGTGGGAGCAACTACCACATTCAGTGTTGTGGATGTCATTTTAATTTGTACAGACTTGACTTCTCAACTATGAGTAACAAATTTGCATGGTTATTAATTCCAATTACCGAATTAATGAGCTAAATTTTAATGGTTCAACCTTGAAAATTGCACCTAATTTTGAACGCAAGGCTTCAATGCTTGGTTTGCGTTCCTGAATCTCAAATATACTGTGTATTTATTTAAAGTTTCATAAACCAGTCTACTGACTATAAATAAGAGAAGTAACCACCTTTAATAACTCAATGCCGAAATATATCTCTGTCATGGAAACCACATTTAATCTTACATGCTTTATTTCTTTTTAAACAAGCTAAAATTCACAAGTTCAATTCTTTATAGAATTATGGCATAATGAGATGTATTCTCATCTGTTCCTTTTTTTGTAGTCATTTCATGGTAATATGTTTTAGTTAAGGGCCTTGTACTCAAATTTTTTCTCCAATACTATAGCTTTTTATACTACCAATAAAATCAATATTTTGAATGTTGTTTTTTTATCCTCTAAATGTTATCATTTCATCCTTAGATGCATTTTTATGTTATCTACTCTTATATACATTGTTCCATAATCACTATTAGGTGCACTGTCCCATTATCCACCTTTAGAGGCTTGTTCCATTATCCACTCTTACATGCATTGTCCCAGAATACACCATTAGATGCATTGTTCAATTCTCCAACCTTAGATCTGTTTTCTATTATCCATTTTAATGCACAGATCTCTATACATTATTTATTTAACTAACATTATCATAAATTTTAACTTATATTGTCATAACATTTGTTTGTGACACCTGTATGATCTGTGATCTATGTTTCAGCATAGTGGAATATCTATGTACCAGAACTATTTCAGATAATGGAAATTGGTCTGTAAAAAATTTGATGTTATAACTATATGACTAATAGAGCATAATGTAGCAACAAAACATCAAACCATGCTTTTTTCTGTTTTCTTCAGAAAAGATTAATTTTATGTATTTCAGGAAGAAGGGCAAGGGAGGGAAAAAGGCCAAGAAGGGGGAATCCCTTGTCAAACTAGCTGCAGCCAACTCCATGGTTTGGGAGGCCAGATTAGATGTAGCTGAAAGAGCCAAAAATGAGTACAGGTAATTGCTTAAAATGCAAAATTACTTGGAGTGATCTCTGGCTTAATTGTAACATAATGAAAAAAACACATCAGATGTAAATTGTGGGCATTTTTAAAATCCCTTCCAGCCCTAGGTTGTGTTAATGTCATAATGGCTTCCTTTATATCACATTGGTTCAGTGATGTATCATCGATAATAGCAATCACAAATAGTTTTATCGTTATTGAAACTGGATGATTTTTTTTTCATTTAAAATGGTCAGACTAAAATAAAATATTAAAAGTGCAGGTATTTTATTAAAGATGATATATTTAGTACATACTATATACCTGTACATTCAAATCTTCATGATGGTTATACTGTAGGATTAATGATGTATGTCTTTTTGTTAACTAGCATCATAGTTTTATTTACAAAATAACTTTATCATGTTTAAAACACAGTACCTTTCTTCAGAGGAACATATCATGTTTAGGTTTATGAATCAAAACAAATTTAAGACTAATCTGCAACATGCAAGATAAGCTGACTACTGAGTCTGTAGAATGAATAAATAATGTTGTCTTGTAGAGAAAATGCCAAGCTTGTCATGCTGGAAAATGACGCCCTCCAGACCAAAATGCTTCAGACTGAGAGGGACACCATTGATGTCATCACATACCTAAAGAAACAAGACACGGAGAAAGACAATCAGGTTTAAGCCATATTCAGCTATAATATATTTCTCTGGTTTTTTTTGAAGGTCAGAAAGTCAGGACATTGTAGAATGGGATTGTTTTGCAGTCATACTTATAAACCCAAGCTCTGTATTACAAAATTCCAACTAACATGCTCATAACCCCAGGTTATAGAGAGTATATTTGAAGAACATCAGTGTTATTGAAGTTGTGAGCTACTTTAGCAATATTAGTTCAGAAATGTAATTAAAAAAATAATCTGTGTTTGATGGTGTTCTAACTTTATTTATTTATTATATAATATAAATTTGCAAATTGTTGACATCTGTACATTTTGTAAAAGAATTTGGACATTAAGGTCAAAGGGTCAAAATATTTTAGAATAAAGGTTCAGGTCTCATATTATTAATAATTTTAACCAATATTGATATTGGATTAGACCTCAGGAATGATGTAGGCCCCATATTATTAATGGTTCAGTCCTCTTATTAAATAATCATTTAAGAATTTAAGACCCATATTCATGAAACTTTGGAGCACAAACACAACTGCAAGCTTAAACTAAAAATTTAGATATGATACTGTGAATAAACATATTCCTACATGAATGAAGTTAAGCACTGTATGTAGAGAAACCAATGTTATGAAAAGCTTTGACTGATTGAGACTTTGAGATCAAAAATGAATTTCTTGCTCTGTATTTCAAATAGGGCAAGGTCTACTCATAATACATATGTACATAGGGTGGGGCCTTGTCATAATAAATATGTACATAGGGTGGGGCCTTGTCATAATAAATATGTACAATAAGGGGGTGTCTTGTCATAATAAATATGTACATAGGGTGGGTTCTTCTCATAATAAATATGTGCATAGGGTCGAGCCTTGTCATAGTAAATATGTACATAGGGTGGGGCCTTGTCATAATAAATATGTACATAGGGTTGGGTCTTGTCATAATAAATATGTACATAGGGTGGGGTCTTGTCATAATAAATATGTACATAGGGTGGGGCCTTGTGATAATAAATATGTACATAGGGTGGGGTCTTGTCATAGTAAATATGTACATAGGGTGGGGCCTTGTGATAATAAATATGTACATAGGGTGGGTTCTTCTCATAATAAATATGTGCATAGGGTCGAGCCTTATAGTAAATATGTACATAGGGTGGGGCCTTGTCATAATAAATATGTACATAGGGTTGGGTCTTGTCATAATAAATATGTACATAGGGTGGGGTCTTGTCATAATAAATATGTACATAGGGTGGGGCCTTGTGATAATAAATATGTACATAGGGTGGGGTCTTGTCATAGTAAATATGTACATAGGGTGGGGCCTTGTCATAATAAATATGCACATAGGGTGGGGTCTTGTCATAATAAATACGTACATAGGATGGGGTCTTGTCACAGTAAATATGTACATAGGGTGGGGCCTTGTCATAATAAATATGTACAATAGGGTGTGGCCTTGTCATAATAAATATGTACATAGGGTTGGGTCTTGTCATAATAAATATGTACATAGGGTGGGGTCTTTGTCATAATAAATATGTACATAGTGTGGGGCCTTGTGATAATAAATATGTACATAGGGTGGGGTCTTGTCATAGTAAATATGTGCATAGGGTGGGGCCTTGTGATAATAAATATGTACATAGGGTGGGTTCTTCTCATAATAAATATGTGCATAGGGTCGAGCCTTATCATAGTAAATATGTACATAGGGTGGGGCCTTGTCATAATAAATATGTACATAGGGTGGGGCCTTGTCATAATAAATATGTACATAGGGTGGGGTCTTGTCATAGTAAATATGTACATAGGGTGGGGCCTTGTCATAATAAATATGTACATAGGGTGGGGTCTTGTCATAATAAATAAGTACATAGGATGGGGTCTTGTCACAGTAAATATGTACATAGGGTGGGGCCTTGTCATAATAAATATGTACAATAGGGTGTGGCCTTGTCATAATAAATATGTACATAGGGTTGGGTCTTGTCATAATAAATATGTACATAGAGCAAGGTCTTGCCATAATGCATTCACTATGTACATAGGGCAAGGTTTTGCCATAATGCATGTGTGCATCTTTTTTCATTACAAATACTGTATATGTTAATATCAGTGCCTGATTAAACCCTGTAATGGCCCTTTTTGAAAATCAAAATCTTAGGGTCTCCCTGACAAATTATCTCCTAATACATCAAGATCAAAATATTATTTTGATCCATTGTTGTGGGACCCTGAATGGTATGGGGCCCATAGGTCAGTGCCTACTTTGCCTATTGGGTAATCCGGCACTGGTTAAGATGCTCTAATAAAATGCTATATTTCATCTCTGATTTTCTTTTGTCCATTACCATCAAGTGAAACAGTTCTTTCTGTTTTCTTGAGTCAAATTGTGAGGCAGTAATAACAATACTATCAAGTCAAAGTTACCACACACAAAAAGCAGTCCTGTTGGTAATTTAGCAGGGTACCAAACTCTGTGCATATCATTAAACTGTACTTGATAAAAATTGACTAGCAAAATAACTTGTATACAATAGAAAGAAAGAGTGATTCACACAATTCCAGAACATTGATGGGATTGTACTTGGTGCTTGTGGGTTGGAGGATGCTAAAGGTTTTACTGTGGCACATTGAGTTTTACCAACATGGAATTATTGAAGCTGATAAAATTGATATTTGTCAGATTAAAACTACAATGTCCTCAAGATCATAAAAAACAAAACAGATATTCCCATTCTTAAACAATTTTCAGAAAGTTTCTCAAAAATAACAAAAATGTAATTCTACATCAGAGAGGCAGTCCTGATGTAACTGTCGTTTGGAAATTTATGTTAGTACATTTTGGATTTCACTGCTGAAGTTTTGATATTTTCCCAATCAGAAAGCATAGTACATTTGCTGATGAGTTTTAATTAAAATCTACTAAATATATGACAGATCAGAAAGCATGGCACATTTGCGGATGAGTTTTAATGTTGTTGTTGTTGTTGTTGATTTGAGTTTAACGCCATTTTTCAGCACAAGATAGGCTATACATGGTGGCCAGTATTAATGGTGGAGGAAGAACCCTGGAAAACACAGGGAAGAACCACCGAAACACGAGAAGCTACTGGCAGGCTTTCTCACTTACCTACATTAGCCGAGTCTGGACTCGAACTCACACAGACAGAGGTGAGATGGCAGTGATCCATAACGGTCAGCACTTTAGACCACTCAGCCAATCAGAAAGCATAGTAACATGTTAGTATCATGATATTGAATCTGTATAAATTGGAAGAAATATGGGAAGTAACATATTGGTATCGTGATATTGAATCGTATGAATTGGAAGAAATATGGAAAGTAACATTAGTATCATGATATTGAACCGTATGAATTGGAAGAAATATGGAAAGTAACATAATAGTATCATGATATTGAATCAGTATGAATTGGAAGAAATATGGAAAGTAACATTAGTATCATGATATTGAATCTGTATGAATTGGAAGAAATATGGAAAGTAACATAATAGTATCATGATATTGAATCAGTATGAATTGGAAGAAATATGGAAAGTAACATAATAGTATCATGATATTGAATCAGTATGAATTGGAAGAAATATGGAAAGTAACATTAGTATCATGATATTGAATCAGTATGAATTGGAAGAAATATGGAAAGTAACATGTTAGTATCATGATATTGAACCATATGAATTGGAAGAAATATGGAAAGTAACATATTGGTATCGTGATATTGAATCAGTATGAATTGGAAGAAATATGGAAAGTAACATGTTAGTATGATGATATTGAATCCGTATGAATTGGAAGAAATATGGAAAGTAACAATTACAATTATGGAAATTTCAGGATTTTATCAAAGTTAATTGCTGTCATTGCAAGCCTGTCTTTAGTGAAACAGTTGTTCTAATGATCAAATGATCATGATTGAACTACTCCTCTAAGACTGATGTTTATGCTAGAAATTACTATTTTTCACTAATTTACCCTTTATATAGAAACCTAAGATGTAATACAGAATAGATGATAGCCAAATATTCATTCTAGATCAATCTAACTTTGTCAACATGGTAAGTACTTTAGCAGCTAGCCAATCCGGAATCAGGGCAACCTGGTTTTTCAGAAAACCCCATCTCATGAAGATGTTAAGTTCATCTAACTATTTTGAAACTCCAACACTCTTACAAGTTAGATTCACCCAGAGGAAGAAGTTCCTGTGATATACTTAGATGCATTCCTGAGCCAGGTGTTTCTTATTTGGGGTTTTCTTAGCATTAGGAGAAAGGTAATGTCGCCATTTGATGTGACTTTAGGAAAAATAGTATAAGAGCTGCCTATAAATATTCCTTTTAAAAATCTTGAATAATGCAGTTACAATTGAAGAAGATAACCAATATAAATTCTTAATCAGCTGTTTCTGCTGAAATCATTTTTTAGTCATTGTCTCCTTTTCATCTTTCCTCAGCCAATGGTTGGCCAATTTTCAACCAGAGATTCAGTGGTCATGACAAATCATCTTTAAGCACTCTGTTAATTATAATACTCAAAAAATCATGCATTTGGCCATAAACTCTAAATATTGTAACATTACAGTAATTAAATGACAGCTTCTTATGCACACAGTTTAGCATTCTTAATCCAATTATTCAGCCATGCATCACTGTTTGTAATGCTACAATAGTTCTGATCCCTAGTAGATTGGTTTTTATAACAGGTAGACAAAACAGTGTGTGCAGCAGACAGTCTTTGAGACAGTATTTTTGTCCTTGTATGTTAGAATAGCATGTATGATGACTTACACTTTGGGTAAGAAAAATGCTTGGGGCTCAAAAATCAAGGTCATGGTCAGTGTCTGAAATAAGAACAACAATTTGATTTTACATTGTAACTTTAGTTCTACACTATGTACCTTTACCTTTCTGGAGAGCACTTAAGGCATTAGATAGTCCTATTGATTTATGGTTCATTGGGTCAAAGGTCAATGTCATTATGGCTGAAAAGAATTTTGCATAACTTTTGTTTTAGAGAAAATTCCATTACCAAACCTTCTGGCTGGCTTGCACATAGGCTTAGAAGCCTGTAGATTTTGGGTCTATAAATTAGTGGTCAAATTATTGGTAAATCTAATCAGAAAATAATGGTTCCTACACAGCAAGTTGACCTCTTTGCAATAGTGATTTTCAACATTTTTGGTCAGAATATAAACTGATGCTTTTCTAAAAAATTTTAACTGAAGGGTATGTGTAGGCAAATGACATTTATTTTACTTTGAATAGAAAATGATACATTGTTTTGGTCTCTTAAACAGATTGAGCGGTTCCAACAACAGATTCGTGACCAGAAAAAGGAACACAGGAAAGAGAAAGAAAACATTGTGGAGGATTTTAGCAAACAGATTAATGAGTTAGATGAGAAACTTGCCGAAAAGAATCGGGAGGTTGAGGTCATGCAGAGTGAGCTGAAGCTGGTCAAGGAATTTAGAAGAAAAAGGGGACAGATACAGAAAGAATTGGATGATGTGAGTTAAAATAAATATTGAATGAAATCATTTCATTATGCCTGTTATATGAGTTTGGGTTTTGTGGGTTAATGTAATTTTTTGTACATGGCAGCCAGTATGTGATCATCAGATCATCGAGTAAGATTTACTATTGTGCATAGCTATGTTGTTTTTTTTTTACAACTTTGAATACTCATAGACTTAGAGGATTTGCAGTGATTTTTATCATCACTTAATTGATGGTATTATAAATATTTATATGTATAAACTATTTAGAGTTAAATCAAAAGACCTAAAAGTATTTAATGTTTAATATTGTAAAATGTTTTTAATTTTATGAGTAAGTACATATATTACATGCATCAGATTTAGAATCTGTTTAAAACATTTTATAAACAAATGTCTCCCAATAAAAGAACTTTCTTTTAAACCAAGGATGTATAGAATTTTTTTTACAAATGGTTATGTTTTCTCTTATTTGAACCTAATTGTTTGATTATATCCCTGAGTTATTCCAATGAGATTTTAGATACCTTGTTGATACTGTGTTACAAGTTGGAGCTAAAATTAATACCCTTTTGTCTCAGATTAAGGAATCCATGTACAATGCCAACAGGGAACATAAAGCCACTATTTCCAGGATGGAACAAAAATTCTTTGAGGAAAAGGTAAAATCATAAAATATGCCTAAACTTATGCAGAATGCACAAACTTTTTCTAATACTTGTTTAGGAACGAAAAGTTTTCATTAAAGAAAATTGCATAATTTGTCTTCAGTGCAGTTACAAAATGTGCTTAAAATTAAGAAGTAATGAAAATATGGCAATGCTTGCCTTACTGCAGTTAGACATGAGTTATAATTAGCAATACATGAAAACATGATGTATTTGACATGATATGTCACAAGTCCATATCATTTTAATGTTATGTTACATCTCACCACAGTGTTATAAATGATATTGTGACTTGATAAAAGAAACTGTTGTGTCCAAGGTATTGAAATGTACTTCAAAATGATTGTAATTTGCTATCTGTGAGGGCTAGGAGGCTAAATGTATGAATCAATACAATATGTATCACAATATAGGTATTATCATATGATACATATTGTAATATTTCCTATGTTTCAAAGTGAAGTCATTAAATGACTTGATGATGTCATTTCTAAATCTATTTCATTATATTGAAATGGATCTTTTCTAATATTGCAAATGTAATGAATCAATAATAAATACATTAGGTTTTATTATAATAATGCAAAAATAATGAACAAAGAAAAAATACATAGAGTTTCATGTTATCCTTTATTATAAGTAATAAAATAAAGTAAGTTCAAAATAAAATTTCATATAAACCATATACAATTGACTACAGAATTAGACTCATGACTGGAATGTGATATATCTAGTTATTACAAATGTCAAACTCAGCAATGAATGCTAATGTTAAATTGATTTCCCTAATGAAATATAGTGGAATTCAGCAATGAATGCTAATGTCAAATTGATTTCCTAATGAAATATAGTGGAATTCAGCAATGAATGCTAATGTCAAATTGATTCCCTAATGAAATATAGTGGAATTCAGCAATGAATGCTAATGTCAAATTGATTTCCCTAATGAAATATAGTGGAATTCAGCAATGAATGCTAATGTCAAATTGATTCCCTAATGAAATATAGTGGAATTCAGCAATGAATGCTAATGCCAAATTGATTTCCCTAATGAAATATAGTGGAAATCAGCAATGAATGCTAATGCCAAATTGATTTCCCTAATAAAATATAGTGGAATTCAGCAATGAATGCTACTGTCAAATTGATTCCCTAATGAAATATAGTGGAATTCAGCAATGAATGCTAATGTCAAATTGATTCCCTAATGAAATATAGTGGAATTCAGCAATGAATGCTAATGTCAAATTGATTCCCTAATGAAATATAGTGGAATTCAGCAATGAATGCTAATGTCAAATTGATTCCCTAATGAAATATAGTGGAATTCAGCAATGAATGCTACTGTCAAATTGATTTCCCTAATGAAATATAGTGGAATTCAGCAATGAATGCTAATGTCAAATTGATTCCCTAATGAAATATAGTGGAATTCAGCAATGAATGCTAATGTCAAATTGATTTCCCTAATGAAATATAGTGGAATTCAGCAATGAATGCTAATGTCAAATTGATTCCCTAATGAAATATAGTGGAATTCAGCAATGAATGCTAATGTCAAATTGATTTCCCTAATGAAATATAGTGGAATTCAGCAATGAATGCTAATGTCAAATTGATTCCCTAATGAAATATAGTGGAATTCAGCAATGAATGCTAATGTCAAATTGATTCCCTAATGAAATATAGTGGAATTCAGCAATGAATGCTAATGTCAAATTGATTCCCTAATGAAATATAGTGGAATTCAGCAATGAATGCTAATGTCAAATTGATTCCCTAATGAAATATAGTGGAATTCAGCAATGAATGCTAATGTCAAATTGATTCCCTAATGAAATATAGTGGAATTCAGCAATGAATGCTAATGTCAAATTGATTTCCCTAATGAAATATAGTGGAATTCAGCAATGAATGCTAATGTCAAATTGATTTCCCTAATGAAATATAGTGGAATTCAGCAATGAATGCTAATGTCAAATTGATTTCCCTAATGAAATATAGTGGAATTCAGCAATGAATGCTAATGTCAAATTGATTTCCCTAATGAAATATAGTGGAATTCAGCAATGAATGCTACTGTCAAATTGATTTCCCTAATGAAATATAGTGGAATTCAGCAATGAATGCTAATGTCAAATTGATTTCCCTAATGAAATATAGTGGAATTCAGCAATGAATGCTAATGTCAAATTGATTCCCTAATGAAATATAGTGGAATTCAGCAATGAATGCTAATGTCAAATTGATTTCCCTAATGAAATATAGTGGAATTCAGCAATGAATGCTAATGTCAAATTGATTTCCCTAATGAAATATAGTGGAATTCAGCAATGAATGCTAATGTCAAATTGATTTCCCTAATGAAATATAGTGGAATTCAGCAATGAATGCTACTGTCAAATTGATTTCCCTAATGAAATATAGTGGAATTCAGCAATGAATGCTAATGTCAAATTGATTTCCCTAATGAAATATTGTGGAATTCAGCAAAGAATGCTAATGTCAAATTGATTTCCCTAATGAAATATAGTGGAATTCAGCAATGATTGCTACTGTCAAATTGATTTCCCTAATGAAATATAGTGGAATTCAGCAATGAATGCTAGTGTCAAATTGATTTCCCTAATGAAATATAGTGGAATTCAGCAATGAATGCTAATGTCAAATTGATTTCCCTAATGAAATATTGTGGACATCAGCAATGAATGCTAATGTCAAATTGATTTCCCTAATGAAATATAGTGGAATTCAGCAATGATTGCTAGTGTCAAATTGATTTCCCATATGAAATATAGTGGAATTCAGTAATGAATGCTAATGTCAAATTGATTTCCCTAATGAAATATAGTGGAATTCAGCAATGAATGCTAATGTCAAATTGATTTCCCTAATGAAGTATAGTGGAATTCAGCAAAGAATGCTAATGCCAAGTTGATTTCCCTAATAAAATATAGTGGAATTCAGCAATGAATGCTAATGTCAAATTGATTTCCCTAATGAAATATTGTGGAGTTCAGTAATGAATGCTAATGTCAAATTTATTCCCTAATGAAATATAGTGGAATTCAGTAATGAATGCTAATGTCAAATTGATTTCCCTAATGAAATATTGTGGAATTCAGCAATGAATGCTACTGTCAAATTGATTTCCCTAATGAAATATAGTGGAATTCAGCAATGAATGCTAATGTCAAATTGATTTCCCTAATGAAATATAGTGGAATTCAGCAATGAATGCTAGTGTCAAATTGATTTCCCTAATGAAATATAGTGGAATTCAGCAATGAATGCTAATGTCAAATTGATTTCCCTAATGAAATATAGTGGAATTCAGCAATGAATGCTAATGTCAAATTGATTTCCCTAATGAAATATAGTGGAATTCAGCAATGAATGCTAATGTCAAATTGATTTCCCTAATGAAATATAGTGGAATTCAGCAATGAATGCTAATGTCAAATTGATTTCCCTAATGAAATATAGTGGAATTCAGCAATGATTGCTAGTGTCAAATTGATTTCCCTAATGAAATATAGTGGAATTCAGCAATGATTGCTAGTGTCAAATTGATTTCCCTAATGAAATATAGTGGAATTCAGCAATGAATGCTAATGTCAAATTGATTTCCCTAATGAAATATAGTGGAATTCAGCAATGAATGCTACTGTCAAATTGATTTCCCTAATGAAATATAGTGGAATTCAGCAATGAATGCTAGTGTCAAATTGATTTCCCTAATGAAATATAGTGGAATTCAGCAATGAATGCTAATGTCAAATTGATTTCCCTAATGAAATATAGTGGAATTCAGCAATGATTGCTAGTGTCAAATTGATTTCCCTAATGAAATATAGTGGAATTCAGTAATGAATGCTAATGTCAAATTGATTTCCCTAATGAAATATAGTGGAATTCAGCAATGAATGCTAATGTCAAATTGATTTCCCTAATGAAATATAGTGGAATTCAGCAATGAATGCTACTGTCAATTTGATTCCCTAATGAAATATAGTGGAATTCAGCAATAATTGCTAGTGTCAAATTGATTTCCCTAATGACATATTGTGGAATTCAGTAATGAATGCTAATGTCAAATTGATTCCCTAATGAAATATAGTGGAATTCAGCAATGATTGCTAGTGTCAAATTGATTTCCTTAATAAAATATAGTGGAATTCAGCAATGAATGCTAATGTCAAATTGATTTCTTTAATGAAATATAGTGGAATTCAGCAATGAATGCTAATGTCAAATTGATTTCCCTAATGAAATATAGTGGAATTCAGCAATGAATGCTACTGTCAAATTGATTTCCCTAATGAAATATAGTGGAATTCAGCAATGAATGCTACTGTCAAATTGATTTCCCTAATGAAATATAGTGGAATTCAGCATTGATTGCTAATCTCAAATTGATTTCCCTAATGAAATATAGTGGAATTCAGCAATGAATGCTAATGCCAAATTGATTTCCCTAATGAAATATAGTGGAATTCAAATGATAATTACTGACTAGAACATGTCAGATGTACAACTATTAACTTCAAAATTACAATTTAACTAGCAATGAATCAATGGAGAGAGAAGAACTAGTGTTTCATTCAGAGTAAGAATGTAGATTTCAATTGACTACTTCAGACCTTTGTATACTCCAGAACTCAGAAGTAGCTCTTAGAGAAGCTCACCCAACAAAAGACTGTTTAATCACTATTGTTAACATTTCGTAGATAATGTTGTTATGACTCTATGGTTTTAAACAATGTCAAATTCAAAAAGCAGTTTACTGTCTATATTGAAAAGTAAAAATTTAAGAGAAACATGCAGTTTTTTTTAATTAAATTTCAAATAATCCTAAAAAATTTACAAAACTAGAAGTGTAGTGTGTTAAAAATGATGTATTAATAGACATGAATAAGTTGATGTACCAACAGTTTTGATGTATCACAATGATACAATCCAGATTTTTTTTGAATGAATTCACAATAATCCCAAAATAATGTTTTAGTCCAAATAGTCAATGAGTACTTAGTAATTCCAATGAATATTTTCAGTAAATAAATCTAATAACCTAAGATGATAAATCAGGATGTGGGTCATAAATTCTCTTCTTGAAAATTCTAAGTTTTTGTAAAAAGTCTAGTCCTTGAAATCAAATATCAGTAAACAACTTATTGATAACTTACAACATGGACAAAAGTTAGCTATTTAAACTTTTGGTTTACAAGGGACTATTAGCTTAAAGTGCAACCTACAATAATGGATAAAGTTAAAGATGATATAGATACACACAACAATGGCTCTTTTATAGTTTAGTATAATTACCTATAACAAATTGTTTGTTCCATTTTTAGATGAGACTACAACAAGAGGCCAATCAGAAAATAGCTGAACTAGCTGAAAGGGCCCATACTGAGGCCATATCGTAAGTTTTACGGTATTTAGTATGGACTGAGTTTTTGTTTTCAATGTTGTGAGGTTTTAATATAAATAACTTGTAGTAATAATATATCATTGTGTAAAATCTTTCTTCTCAAAGAAAAAGTCAAGATTGTTCCAGAAATAAATATGTGCAGGGGTTGGAAGGCATTTTTCCATAGATCCTACCACATATTCAATCAAAATGATCAATATGAACAGCCTGAATTACCCCCACCATCAATATATAATTAATTCAAGTGCATTCTACAACCTGCCCCAAACCCCTAGTCCAGGAACAGCCCTCAATATATCACAGTGAGAGTATGTTATGACCCAATTTGAGTGCCTCCTATATATGCTATATATCACAGTGTAAAAATAATAATAATAATAATAATAATAATAATAATAATAATAATAATAATAATAATAATAATAATAATAATAATAACATTGACTCAATAGAGCACTTAATCTTTCAAAAGAGCTCTAAGTGCTTTACAACATCAATTTAACATATAAGGACATAATAATGGCTTGCATACAGACAGTGTAAAACACATGAAAATGTCTCACAAACACTATGAAAGCAAATGAATTAAAATACAAAATAATAATATGAAATATATAAATGGGTTTTAAAAAATTAACCTCAATTTGACACAAAATGATTTTCAGTATAGTTTCAATCTAGAAATAATGACAAATGGATAAATGTCTACTTTATTCTTGCTGTTTGAGAAAGATGTTTCTAGAGAGCTGTGTTGAATGTGATTTTTTCTGAGGTCATGAGGTAGTTCATTCCAAGTAGCTTGTCCCTGATAGGCAAATGACTTTTGTCCATAGGACTTAATTTTCTCTCTCTCTCTCTCTGGAATACCAAGATGAGTGTCAGATGATGAGCTGAAGTTTACACATGGATGAGATCAGTGTCAGATGATGAGCAGTGTCCTTCTAGCTGAAGTGTACACATGGATGAGATCAGAGTGTCAGATGATGAGCAATGTCCTTCTAGCTGAAGTGTACACATGGATGAGATCAGAGTGTCAGATGATGAGAAGTGTCCTTGTATCTGAAGTGTACACATGGATGAGATCAGAGTGTCAGATGATGAGAAGTGTCCTTCTAGCTGAAGTGTACACATGGATGAGATCAGTGTCAGATGATGAGCAGTGTCCTTCTAGCTGAAGTGTACACATGGATGAGATCAGAGTGTCAGATGATGAGCAATGTCCTTCTAGCTGAAGTGTACACATGGATGAGATCAGAGTGTCAGATGATGAGAAGTGTCCTTGTAGCTGAAGTGTACACATGGATGAGATCAGAGTGTCAGATGATGAGAAGTGTCCTTGTAGCTGAAGTGTACACATGGATGAGATCAGAGTGTCAGATGATGAGAAGTGTCCTTGTAGCTGAAGTGTACACATGGATGAGATCAGAGTGTCAGATGATGAGCAGTGTCCTTCTAGCTGAAGTGTACACATGGATGAGATCAGAGTGTCAGATGATGAGCAGTGTCCTTCTAGCTGAAGTGTACACATGGATGAGATCAGAGAGCTATTTTGGACATGAGGCAGTCAACATTATGTAACAGAGAGAAGATATTTTTTATTTGATTCTGCATAGAGGTAGCCAGTAGAGTTTATGAAGAAATAGTCTGGCATGATCAGATTTTTTGGTGCTGTAAGGATGATCCTTGCTGTAGTGTTGGACTTTTTGAGGTTTTTGTAATAGACACAGTGGCAGACTAGAAAGAAGAGTGTTACAGAAGTCAAGTCTGGAGAGTATTAATGAACACATAAGGAGTTTTGTGGCATCAGCTGTTAGTAGATTGTGATTAGTGCTGTTGCATTTCATCTCCAAGTGTGCTGCTGTAAAAGTGTTATGACTCACTTGAATGCCTCTATATTTGATGCAATATGGAGAAGGAAAATTATCTGGATGAAGACATAGTTTGTCTCTCCTGCTTGACCAGATACACTTTATAGTCACAGAAGACTGTTCCATTGGTCTAATGGTTAGAATGTCTACCTCAGATGCAAGAAGTTTTGGGTAAGCTTGGATCGTATAGGTTATACTGATAGATTCTTGGATAAGTAAGGACCTGTACATTAATCATTCTTTTTGCAGTAACTTGGATGAGACAACAAAATCTGTGTACAAGGAGAATGTACGGCTGTCAGAGGCATTAAATTACCACATGAAGGAAGGGGAGGTGCTGAAGAAGTTGAGAGAACAACTTGAAGAGGAGAATGAACAACTTCAGGGTGACAAGGAAATCAACCAACAGATGATAGAGGAGAAAGTGGTCCAGGCCAAAACCCAAAAGGAACTCATTAAAGAGGTACAGTTGAGAAGATTTAATGATAAAAATATGGGGTTACCCAAGTGATTTACCCAACTTATGTTAAGCCTTGGCATTCTTTGTCCCAGTTCTTGGAAATATTTCCTTAAACCCTTTTATTATATACCAAAATTCATATGTCATCATGTAATAAAATAAAATACGCATTTAATAATTTGTTTTTTAAATGAAACTTTCTCTTCATCCCTTTGATAATTCATGATCAGCAGGGTCTGTAGCATCAATTACAGCATAAATGAGGGTACTGAGATTGCAAGGCAGCCAGATTATGACTAACATTCATATTTTGTGTGACAGTTGAGTTTGGAAAGTAATTGCAACTTTCATTGGGTTCATGAGAATCATAATCATCATTGGTTTAGACAAATGGTTGTTTAATGGATTATAATTCAGTTGGATATTTTGTCTTGGGATGTCAAAAAATAATACATTTATGACAAAATTTTCAAATAAGTTAAGTTGACATGTAGTACTCATAAAATCATACTTCATTGAAGCTGGATTTATTAGTGCAATTACACTCATAAACCTTTTTTAGCCAAATGTTAATTCATCAATGTAGTCAAACTTTATTATCTTGATTATGATGGTAGTGTCAAAAAATCGTCATCATAACTGGGTTTTGAGATATAAGGGTTTAGTTGACAAATTTACTACAGAACAATGATTATCCATCTGAAGCACCAAAAAGAAGTTTTGTTTCTGAAAACAAATAGAATTTCTAATGAAAAATAATAATAATAATAATAATTCAATTATACCAGGTTGCAGAAACAAGATGGGAGGACTGATTAAGTAACAAGTCACACATTTTTACAACACTTAAATTACTACAAAAAACAAAACAATGGTATTAAGTTGTTTATATTTCCAGGTGATAGACACACACCTTTTGTAGCCTCACTGGTTTTCTCACGATGACCAAAATCTAGGCCGATTTAAGTACATGTACATGTAGGACTAATTTTTTTAAAGTAATTTTTTTTTGTTAGTGTTGACTTGAACTAGTAGCAATCTGCATCTGACCAAAATTGTACGTGGAAATCAATCATCTTTGTTGATCATCAGAGAATTGGTATGCCAGATTTAATAGATAAATTTGAGTCTGTACCAGAAGAAAAGATGGAACTGTCACTATTCACATACCAACAAAATGTAAAATGGGTTTAAAGTTAACTGACTCAACATCAAATTGTCTAAGTAGCCAACTTAATCTGTTCAGACATACAGTTGTTGTTCCCTATCCCTCCTGACTTGGATCAGTGACTGTTGGCAACAACACAGATTCAGGAAGGGAGTCAGCAATTATCACTTTGATGGAGTGCAAGACTTTGATATTCAATTCTAGACAAAACAATACAAATGAAAGAAATCCTCTTTCTGCTTCATAAGCATTACTTTTTGCACTTTCTGCTTCATTCCGTTTGCATTGAAGAAATCTGTATCATGACACTGCCATGGACAACTTCATTTTAAGAAATACTGGGCATTGTGAATTTATAAAAAAAATACTATTTGTGCTTTTATGTACTTTTTGTTCAAACAAATTCATAATCATATCTTTATTGGGGCAGTGGGGTTTACCAACTTGGTTTGGAATATTGCTGGTTTTTATTTATAGATGATTGTAAGTCACATAATCTAGCCATGCTGAATTTGAAGGCTTACACTCACATCAATCATGTAAACAATTGACTATTTACAAGTGAACTCTGAACCCATGTTGTTAATTGTGCATGAATTAAATTAGTGATTGGCTGTGACACTATTGGAATGGGATTACATTATCATTTGTTCTGCAAAGCATCATGAATTTGATCCTATCTGTAATTCTGTCATTTTTCAGGTTAATGTCATTAAATGTAGCCAAATGTACCCATTTTGTTTTAAATATATTGTTTAAAATCAATTGGGTATTTTTATTTACATTTAATGATACTGATCAGATAATTTTCTGAGTTACTGATAAGATAAAATACACAATGCTGCATAGAACAAACTGCATTGCCTTGGTGTTGACATGTGACAATATCCATTATGAATGCAGCAACTATAAAGGTCATTCAATTTCCTTACCCTTAACTTTTTTTGTAACATAATTTTATTCACACTAAGAAAGTGATAAACCATGCATTGATGAGATTGGTTGATTAGCATTTGTAGCGGTAGCAGTAACATTTGGTCTTGTACCAACTTGTTCCATTTTTGTGGTACTGTAGTACAGAAATGCTAGATTAATTTGTTGTACATATTTTGTTGTACAATTTCTCCAAGATAGACATTAAAGTTGTATTTTGTCAAGTTAGGTGGGTTCACATGTTACTTTGGACCAAAAACTATGCCCTACATAATGGGTTATTGACTTAACATGGGTTGAGATAAGCAGGGAATAATCAGCATAACAAATAAGGATCTTTTTGGGAGTGGATCTAAATGCTTAACATACTCATGTTCTCTAGATAACCAAAGTCAAGATAAGTGGGAAGTGGGTTTAACTGTAGCTAGGTTAAATGTATCATTGATAGCACATGGCAGAGATGACTTAGTACACTCCATGCCATTGATAGCACATGGCAAAGATGACTTAGTACACTCCATGTCATTGATAGCACATGGCAAAGATGACTTAGTACATTCCATGCCATTGATAGCACATGGCAAAGATGACTTAGTACACTCCATGTCATTGATAGCACATGGCAAAGATGACTTAGTACACTCCATGCCATTGATAACACATGGCAAAGATGACTTAGTACACTCCATGTCATTGATAGCACATGGCAAAGATGACTTAGTACACTCCATGCCATTGATAGCACATGGCAAAGATGACTTAGTATACTCCATGTCATTGATAGCACATGGCAAAGATGACTTAGTACACTCCATGTCATTGATAGCACATGGCAAAGATGACTTAGTACACTCCATGCCATTGATAGCATATGGCAAAGATGACTTAGTACACTCCATGTCATTGATAGCACATGGCAAAGATGACTTAGTACACTCCATGCCATTGATAGCACATGGCAAAGATGACTTAGTACACTCCATGTCATTGATAGCACATGGCAAAGATGACTTAGTACACTCCATGCCATTGATAGCACATGGCAAAGATGACTTAGTACACTCCATGTCATTGATAGCACATGGCAAAGATGACTTAGTACACTCCATGCCATTGATAACACATGGCAAGGATGACTTAGTACACTCCATGTCATTGATAGCACATGGCAAAGATGACTTAGTACACTCCATGTCATTGATAGCACATGGCAAAGATGACTTAGTATACTCCATGTCATTGATAGCACATGGCAAAGATGACTTAGTACACTCCATGTCATTGAAAGCACATGGCAAAGATGACTTAGTACACTCCATGCCATTGATAGCACATGGCAAAGATGACTTAGTACACTCCATGTCATTGATAGCACATGGCAAAGATGACTTAGTACACTCCATGTCATTGATAACACATGGCAAAGATGACTTAGTACACTCCATGTCATTGATAGCACATGGCAAAGATGACTTAGTACACTCCATGTCATTGATAGCACATGGCAAAGATGACTTAGTACACTCCATGTCATTGATAGCACATGGCAAAGATGACTTAGTACACTCCATGTCATTGATAACACATGGCAAAGATGACTTAGTACACTCAATGCCATTGATAGCACATGGCAAAGATGACTTAGTACACTCCATGTCATTGATAGCACATGACAGAGATGACTTAGTACACTCCATGTCATTGATAGCACATGGCAAAGATGACTTAGTACACTCCATGTCATTGATAGCACATGGCAAAGATGACTTAGTACACTCCATGTCATTGATAGCACATGGCAAAGATGACTTAGTACACTCCATGTCATTGATAGCACATGGCAAAGATGACTTAGTACACTCCATGTCATTGATAGCACATGACAGAGATGACTTAGTACACTCCATGTCATTGATAGCACATGGCAAAGATGACTTAGTACACTCCATGTCATTGATAGCACATGGCAAAGATGACTTAGTATACTCCATGTCATTGATAGCACATGGCAAAGATGACTTAGTACACTCCATGTCATTGAAAGCACATGACAGAGATGACTTAGTACACTCCATGTCATTGATAGCACATGACAAAGATGACTTAGTACACTCCATGTCATTGATAACACATGGCAAAGACGACTTAGTACACTCCACATCATTGATAGCACATTGCAAAGATGACTTAGTACACTACACATCATTTTGAACTAATAAACACTGTCCTGGAACATTACATTCTGATTAACAAAAAAACGTATTAATCAAATAGAAAGAAACAAAATCAAAAATAGGTGTATGTTATTAGAACGTGCAAGTTATTCTTGAATGTATATTACTGCAGAATTTGAAGGACAAGACCAGAAAAGATTTAAAAGTTACCTTGAAAAACTAAGTCTTATCTGTATGTGGGTGTTGCTGTGATTCATCATTCCTGTATGGTAAATAATAAAGTTGATCTACACCTGGCATTATTCATCATCTTTCACATATTGAGATGAGCTGGAGATAACTAATCTGTCATCATGCTGAAAGTTTCTTATCAACTTTTATTTGACCTTAAACTCGAACATCTCACTAACCACTATGTAGATGTATATAGATTGCATGAAGCATAACTGACAAAACCAGGAAAGGGGATATTGTTTTTTCCTAAAACATGTACATGTACTTTAATGTCATTATTAATAAGAACAAATAAAATAGTATAATATGCAGTAGTAGAATACCAAAAATAGAGATCCACTGATTATATTAATCAAACTGGGCTGCATTAGAAGAGCTTTCGGAGTGGTCAATCAAAAGTTGATAGAACATTTTTTTTTAGTTCGGTAGTCAAACCAAGCTGTATGGAATAGCTTTCTGAGTAGGCATTAACACTCATTCAAAACATTTTCAAACCATTTTCCAGGTTATCAAATTATCACAAATCCTTCTAAAAGATGAAAATTAGGATCTAGACATTTTATTTAGACAATTGTCAGGGTAAATCAGAGAGAAGAATAAGAAGCTGATGATGATGTACATTTGAAATATATATATTTTCCTTTCATAGGGTAGAGAAATTTAAACTGGCTTACAGAAACTTATTTTCAGTTAGCCTCTGGTTAATAGATTGATGATGGAGAAATAAGGGTAGCAGATATTTAATAGAACGTGACAAAATTCTATTATGTGATGAGATAAAGGATTGCATTTAAAGGTGGCAGGGTGGCCCATATACCATTAAAAAGCTTCAGTTTATTGTTGATAATATTGACTAAAGATATGGATCTGATGTATTGTTTTCTCATTGTGGTTTATGGAATATAATAAAATTTAGAGAATACACTGAGATTGTACTTCTGCATCTGAATGCACAGTATTACCTTAATTCTTTACAATGATTGCCACCATTTGTTTGACATAATCCTCAGACTGACCACATTGATTGTAGGTTGAGTATTAGTCATTTCAATCATTTAATCTCTTAAATCTCCACTTTTTCATAATCATAACAAATTCCCTTCACTAAAATATATCTATGTTAGTGAATACTTTGTTATAGTAATGCATCAAATCTGTATAAGCATCCAGGGCAAGTAATTTGTTTGAGAGTCATACTTTTAAATGGAATTATTTATAAATGACTAAATTAAATATTTATAATGAACAACAAATATCAGATTTTCAGTATTCTAGGATTTTAAAATATAAGTTTAAACACAAAACTGCCATAATTGACAAATATAGCTTGCACCTCTACAATCCTGGGTTTACTCCCTTGCTCAATTTCCATTCATATTGGTAAGCAAAGTTGCATTACCTCTTTGTCCTCTTATTTTGTTCACCTAAAAAAAATACATAAAGCTTACATCCAAGCTTCCTGTACAAAGATCTCTCTCATTATAATTCTGTTCAGGGGAGACATAACAGAGTACTATGCAATAACCATGGTCACTTTATAATGAGGTTAATTATAAAGAGTACAGTGATCTCTGTCAATATAAACCTGTTTTGGGGAGATTTAACATATTGATATGATCACCCTATAATAAGGTACATTATACAGATTGCATTAATCTCTCTTACTATAATACTGTACAGAGGAGACATAACAGTACATGTGTTATGATATAGGCATATAATAGGGTACATTATATAAAATAGTGATATCTCTCACTATTTTGCTGTTCAGGGGAGACTATGATAATGTATATGCTATCATGGTACTATGATATGGGCATAGTCACTTTATAATGAGGTGCATGATAAAGAGTACAGTGATCTCTCTGATTATAATGCTGCTCAGGGAGAGACATAAAAGAGTACAGTGATACAAGTACATATATAATCACCTTATAATAAAGTACATTATATGGAAAAACTATAATTAAATCAGCATAATTGGATGTATGACCACAACTATGTTATATATTTTTCTGTGATATACTTTGGTGTTTATGCTGAGGACCAGGTTGTAAAAAATAATTTTACAAATGATGAAATAAAGCAAATACCATTTAGTTTCACAGCATCTCTTTTTCCTTTCTATTTAATAACTCTGTATTATCAGCATATTTTTTTAATTTGGAAATTTACAAGTTCATTTCAAACTTTTACTTAACTTTTCAGCTTCAAGAGAAAGTGGAGGTGTTAGAAAAATCACTCAGTCACATGTCTAGAGAATTTCACACAGAAAAAAAGTCCATTATGGAAAAGACCAGAATTGAAAGTGAAGCTGCCAAGATTGAGATTGTTAAGTTACAGAGAGTGATTGAACTAAAAACCAAAGAAATGAATAAAGTGAAGAGACTTGCTAAAAACATTCTGGATCAGAGGACAGAGCTGGAAAGATTCTTCCTGGAGTCCCTTGAGCAAGTGAAGTTAGAAATTGCTGCCAATCAGTGAGTAGCCTCCCTTTACTTTGAAAGTTTGACAGAGCTTGATTATTTTAAACACTATTTTACTGCTTGTGTGTTCTTTGATTTCCTTCGACTGAAATAATCACCTCATGCTGATTCTCGAATCATCTTTATCTGTTTTAATTAGCAGGCTGAAGTTGAATCATCTTGATCAGTTTTAATTAGCAGGCTGAAGTTGCAAAATATAAGATTATAACTTTGTATCATCATTGGGACATTAGCAAAAGACATGTATATCATGATTAATGCTACCATTCACTGGAGAAAATGTGTGAATTGTCTTACTGATTTGCACAAACTAAATGAAAATGTTGTAATTTACATTAATAGTTTAGGTCAGACATGTACCTCCTATAGCTCACAGGCTAGATATGTCCTATGACCTGGTTTTAATGGCTTATTTATCATAGGGTGTGGTCTTTAAAAGTATACATCTGACCAGCACCCTGGAGAAAGTTACACATGTCTGGTTTAAGTTTTGTCAGATAGAAATATTACAATCTTCTAAGAATAAAAGGAACTTTGTTACACAGATTAGAAGATTATAATGATTGTCAGGGTTTCCACTAATTTCAAACATTGAAATTTAGTTAAGATATAAAATGGACTCAGCATGATTGAATAAGCACAGAAATTAACTGGCATGTCAACAAATGTTAATGCATGAAATGATTGAGATGAATCTGACAATCTATGTACTTCAATTGACCATGAATTGAATAGCCCTGAATCCATGATAATACAACACAACACTTCAATCACACCTTGAATTGAATAGCCCTGAATCCATGATAATACAACATAACACTTCAATCACACCTTGAATTGAATAGCCCTGAATCCATGATAATACAACACAACACTTCAATTGACCATGAATTGAATAGCCCTTAATCCATGATAATGCAACACAAAACTTCAATCACACCTTGAATTAAATAGCCCTGAATCCATGATAATACAACACAACACTTCAATCAAACCTTGAATTGAATAGCCCTGAATCCATGATAATACAACACAACACTTCAATTGACCATAAATTGAATAGCCCTGAATCCATGATAATGCAACACAAAACTTCAATCACACCATGAATTGAATAGCCCTGAATCCATGATAATACAACACAACACTTCAATTGACCATGAATTGAATAGCCCTTAATCCATGATAATGCAACACAAAACTTCAATCACACCTTGAATTAAATAGCCCTGAATCCATGATAATACAACACAACACTTCAATCAAACCTTGAATAGAATAGCCCTGAATCCATGATAATACAACATAACACTTCAATCACACCTTGAATTGAATAGCCCTGGATCCATGATAATACAACACAACACTTCAATCACACCTTGAATTGAATAGCCCTGAATCCATGATAATACAACACAACACTTCAATTGACCATGAATTGAATAGCCCTTAATCCATGATAATGCAACACAAAACTTCAATCACACCTTGAATTGAATAGCCCTGAATCCATGATAATACAACACAACACTTCAATCAAACCTTGAATTGAATAGCCCTGAATCCATGATAATACAACATAACACTTCAATCACACCTTGAATTGAATAGCCCTGGATCCATGATAATACAACACAACACTTCAATCACACCTTGAATTGAATAGCCCTGGATCCATGATAATACAACACAACACTTCAATCACACCTTGAATTGAATAGCCCTGGATCCATGATAATACAACACAACACTTCAATCACACCTTGAATTGAATAGCCCTGGATCCATGATAATGCAACACAACACTTCAATTGACCATGAATTGAATACCCCTTAATCCATGATAATGCAACACAAAACTTCAATCACACCTTGAATTGAATAGCCCTGAATCCATGATAATACAACACAACACTTCAATCACACCTTGAATTGAATAGCCCTGGATCCATCCATGATAATACAACATAACACTTTAATCATACCTTGAATTGAATAGCCCTGAATCCATGATAATACAACATAACACTTCAATCACACCTTGAATTGAATAGCCCTGAATCCATGAAAACGCAACACAAAACTTCAATCACACCTTGAATTGAATAGCCCTGAATCCATGATAATGCAACACAACACTTCAATTGACCGTGAATTGAATAGCCCTGAATCCATGATAATACAACATAACACTTCAATCACACCTTAAATTGAATAGCCCTGAATCCATGATAATACAGCATAACACTTCAATCACACCTTGAATTGAATAGACCTGAATCCATGATAATACAACACAACGTTTCAATCACACCTTGAATTGAATAGCCCTGGATCCATGATAATACAATACAACACTTCAATCACCCCTTGAATTGAATAGCCCTGAATCCATGATAATGCAACACAACACTTCAATTGACCATGAATTGAATATCCCTGAATCCATGACAATACAACATAACACTTCAATTGACCATGAATTGAATAGCCCTTAATCCATGATAATGCAACACAAAACTTCAATCACACCTTGAATTGAATAGCTCTGAATCCATGATAATACAACACAACACTTCAATCACACCTTGAATTGAATAGCCCTAAATCCATGATAATACAACATAACACTTCAATCACACCTTGAATTGAATAGCCCTGAATCCATGATAATACAACACAATACTTCAATCACACCTTGAATTGAATAGCCCTGGATCCATGATTATTGCAACACAACACTTCAATTGACCACGAATTGAATAGCCCTGAATCCAAGATAATACAACATAACACTTCAATCACACCTTAAATTGAATAGCCCTGAATCCATGATAATACAACATAACACTCCAATCACAACTTGAATTGAATAGCCCTGAATCCATGATAATGCAACACAATACTTCAATCACACCTTGAATTGAATAGCCCTGAATCCATGATAATGCAACAAAACACTTCAATCACACCTTGAATTGAATAGCCCTGAATCCATGATAATACAACACAAGACTACAATTGACCATGAATTGAATAGCCCTGGATCCATGATAATGCAACACAACACTTCAATTGACCATGAATTGAATAGCCTTGGATCCATAATAATACAACACAACACTTCAATCAAACCTTGAATTGAATAGCCCTGGATCCATGATAATACAACACAACACTTCAATCACACCTTGAATTGAATAGCCCTGGATCCATTATAATGCAACACAACACTTCAATCACACCTTGAATTGAATAGCCCTGGACCCATGATAATGCAACACAACCTTTCAATCACACCTTGAATTGAATAGCCCTGGATCCATGATAATACAACACAACACTTCAATCACACCTTCAATTAAATAGCCCTGGATCCATGATAATACAACACAACACTTCAATCACACCTTGAATTGAATAGCCCTGAATCCATGATAATACAACATAACACTTCAATCACACCTTGAATTGAATAGCCCTGGATCAATGATAATGCAACACAACACTTCAATCACACCTTGAATTGAATAGCCCTGGATCCATGATAATGCAACACAACACTTCAATCACACCTTGAATTGAATAGCCCTGGATCCATGATAATAAAACACAACACTTCAATCGCACCTTGAATTGAATAGACCTGAATCCATAATATACAACATAACACTTCAATCACACCTTGAATTGAATAACCCTGAATCCATGATAATACAACACAACACTTCAATCACACCTTGAATTGAATAGCCCTGGATCCATCCATGATAATGCAACACAACACTTCAATCACACCTTGAATTGAATAGCCCTGGATCCATGATGATGCAACACAACACTTCAATTGACCATGAATTGAATAGACCTGAATCCATGATAATGCAACACAACACTTCAATCACACCTTGAATTGAATAGACCTGAATCCATAATACAACATAACACTTCAATCACACCTTGAATTGAATAGACCTGAATCCATGATAATACAACATAACACTTCAATCACACCTTGAATTGAATAGCCCTGGATCCATGATAATACAACACAACACTTCAATCACACCTTGAATTGAATAGCCTTGAATCCATGATAATGCAACACAACACTTTAATCACACCTTGAATTGAATAGCCCTGGATCCATGATGGTACAACACAACACTTCAATTGACCATGAATTGAATAGCCCTGAATCCTTGATAATGCAACATAACACTTCAATCACACCTTGAATTGAATAGCCCTGAATCCATGAAAATACAACACAACACTTCAATCACACCTTGAATTGAATAGCCCTGGATCCATGATAATGCAACACAACACTTCAATCACACCTTGAATTGAATAGCCCTGAATCCATGATAATACAACATAACACTTCAATCACACCTTGAATTGAATAGCCCTGGATCCATGATAATGCAACACAACACTGCAATCACACCTTGAATTGAATAGCCTTGAAAAATAAATAATACAACCCATGTTTTTCAATCACACCATAACCCATGCACTGCAGTCTGGCCATGAATTGAATAGTCCTGAAATAATAATAATAATAATAATAATAATAATAATAATAATAATAATAATAATAATAATAATAATAATAATAATAATAATAATAATAATAATTATAATATAACCCATGCACTTCAGTCAGACCATGAATACATAATATTACAGCCTATCAATACCACACTGTTTACATGAGAAACTAAAATCAGAAATTTATTTTCTCTGTGCATTATTAATAGTTTTTGTCAATGAAATAAAAACTTTGTCTGTTATCAATGTGCTTGTGTGTGTATATGTATTATTAGGAATAAAACATAAAAACTACAATTTATAAGATAGATTCATAGAAGGTTTAGCATATAGATAACCTGTGATTTTTGTCTTGTTGGTTCAAAGATGATTAATGATAACTGATTTTGACAACAAAAGCCAGTTTCTATGCTTTTATGGTAGTGTTAGTAATTCTCCAGTTCTACTTGCTTTTCTTTGGTTCATATGATATAATCAATCTTCTCTTCTTTTTCTTGCAGCCCAGGCCTATTTAAGTAAAAATTTAACTTTTATTACAATCTTTTGAGTTTCTCATATTTATTTAGGTGTTTATTTGTTGAGTTCATTTTTGTTTTGCATGCAAGTTTTCCTTGTACTTTTAAGTTTTTACACATTAACTCACTCTTGTTGTAATATCAGCTTAAGTGACATGCTTTTATGCAAAGTATCTGAGGTACATTGATTAAGCTGATGATATTACAAGATTGAAATTATCATTGAGTTAAATGAATAACTTGACCATCATCATGAGCTGTTCCGTCTGACCAGATTTGGTAACAAGTCATGCATCATGGCTATATGCTGCAGGTATGAAATGAAGTCACAGATAAGTATTCTGGAGTGTGTGACCATCCACCCTTAAGGTATGGACAATATTCAGTTTTGGTATTATTTTTAATAACAACCATGTAAAATGAATTTATCCAAGATGTTGATATATTCTAGGATGTCATGGCACTTGACTTGTGTTAAACACAAAAATTAGGTTGTTATAGAGATTTCCATATCACTAATTTTGCTCTTTTGGACTGAAAATTGAATGCTTGTTAAGTATATATCTAGCTATCCCTAATGGTAGCTTTTATCTGTTGCAGACAAAAAGGATCTGCAAGAATATATGCTTGAAAGTTTAATGATTTATTCACTATGCTTTCTTCAATTCATGTTTCTGTGTTTGGGTTTATGAGATTTACTTTGACAAAGTAGATACCATATAGCTGGGTAATTTTTAGCAGTGGGGAAATTTTAGTGATTTAGTAACATCAGATTGAGTTCTCTAAAAAGTTCCATCAGTATTTCTTATCTGCTGAAATAAAATTTTGGCCAGAAGTTGTATCATTCTGTGAAATTTTTAAGTAAAAATATAAGGAAACTGTAAGCCATTTTATTTAATCTGAATACTTTGGTAGTCTTAGTTCCCGGTCAGTATACATGTCAGTATATATGGTACAATGACTCAACAGTGATTTTGGTATCTCTAGATACTAAATGTTTCTTTCTGTCTTCCTGTGGACACAAAATCTTTGGTACTGATGATTAATTTATATTGGCATTAGTATTAGGAAGAGTTTATTAATTACTGTCTGTGATCACGTAATAATTTAAAATATTCATGGACTGCAAACTATCAACTGTTATGGATGGGATGGCTTGAAGTTCATATTGTGTGACTGGTAATTGTGAACATGCAGTAAACATTTATCCACAACAGAAGCAGCAGTAAGTTTTTTTTTATCCAAGTCAACAGCTTTGATATGTAATGTAATTATTCAGTGCACACTATATGGCTGCAAATTATAGACACCATAATCCCAAAAGATTTTTTTGTACACAAGATACATCTTTATTAATCTTTCTGTGAAGCTTAATTCCCAAAAAGAACATTTTCAGTTCTAGTACACTATAAATAGTTCAACTGCAGGATAAGTCTGAGGAATATATATATATATATATATATATATATATATATATATATATATATATATATATATATATATATATATATATATATATATATTCTACTAGTATCCCATTGTTTTTAGGGCAACATATTGGAAATGGTCTTTTTCCACATCTGTGAAAGAAATTATCTCTTGTCCAAATTTATTACCTGGAATTAGTTACACTGTATTTGTTTGAATTTGTATTTTCATATGAATTTAGAAATGTTTATGAATTGAATTGGCAGAAGACTATATAATTTTTCACATTTCAAATCCTCACTAAAGTGAACATTCATTGTGACCAGATAGTCCAAAAGATAGTAATGGTACTTTGAATTTCCATGCTCAACAGAATAAAATCATCAGCAGCAAGCATGCACATAATTGCAATTATTTTGAGCTGAACATAATGAATAATTAATCTGACTGTCAGAGCAGAGTTGTCTGTCACTATCAGTAAGACACATATCCATACATGTTGCTGTCTGTCACTATCAGTTAGACACATATCTTTACATGTTTTGCTGTCTCTCACTATCAGTTAGACACATATCCTTACATGTTGCAGGGCCCAATACAGAAGAGATGCTGAGCTAGCATACAACCAGAAAATGTTAGAGGCATATAAAGGCAAGGGAGAGTACCCTAAGATCAGGACCTTTAACAAGTCACATACCAGCACCAACAGTGTCTTCAAGGACCTGGAGGCTGCCGAAAACCTGTATGTCAACACAAGTACATGATTAGGCACTCCTCCTCAAGCTGCAGCTATTCATACTGCTGTCACTACAACTATTAACATTAATACTGCTACTAATACTACTGCTACTACCACTAATACTATTGCTGCTACTACTAATACACTGCTGCTACTACTACAACTATTGATATGACTAATAGACCATTGCTGCTACTATTACTGCTGCTACTACTACTACTACTATTACTACTACAATTGCTACTACTACCAATACTACTATTGCTGCTATTACTAATAGTACTACTACTGCTGATACTACTACTACTACAACTATTACTATTATTGTTACTACTACTATTACTACTATTGTTACAACTACTACTACTAGTAATAACTCCAAGTTGCATCCCAGTGATAATACTACTACTATCAATACCACCAATAGCACCACTCTGTCAGCACTGCCTTTACTACTATCAGTACTAGTCGAAACATTTCACAAAATTATGAACAGATTACTCTTTCCAGGCTTTTACAACTAATTAACTTGATATATTTAATTGAGAAACAAGGCCATTTAATACCCAGGAATTCTGCAGGCACTGAAACCAAATTTGAAAATGACACAAACACCAAATCATTTTTAAAGTTGTGTGTATGTTTGTATCGGCACAAATACAAAAATGAGACACATATTTTTAATTAAATCTATTTGAACCTTGATTGGTCTGGCCATACAAGTGGTACTATTTGACATCTTTAGTGACACTAGTTAATCCATTCTTTTAGAAACTTGTCTAGCCTGACTCTACAGGTGGTACTTTTTGTCCATTCTTTTAGAAACTTGTCTAGCCTGACTCTACAGGTGGTACTTTTTGTCCATTCTTTTAGAAACTTGTCTAGCCTGACTCTACAGGTGGTACTTTTTGTCCATTCTTTTAGAAACTTGTCTAGCCTGACTCTATAGGTAGTACTTCGTTGTCCATTCTTTTAGAAATTTGTCTAGCCTGACTCTAAAGGTGGTACTTTTTGTCCATTCTTTTAGAAACTTGTCTAGCCTGACTCTACAGGTAGTACTTCTTTATACATTCTTTTAGAAATTTGTGTAGCCTGACTCTACAGGTAGTACTTCTTTATATATTCTTTTAGAAATTTGTCTAGCCTGACTCTACAGGTAGTACTTTTTGTCCATTCTTTTAGAAACTTGTCTAGCCAAACTCTACAGGTGGTACAAATTTATTCATTCTTTTAGAAACTTGTCTGGCCTGGCTGTACAAGTGGTTGTAGTTAGTTTGTTCAGTTTTTAAACTTGTATGACCTGGCCAAACAGTTGGTATTAATTTATTCATTATTTTAGAAACTTGTCTGTCCTGGCCTTATACTAGTCTGTTCATTATTTTAGAAACTTGTCTGGCCTTGCCTTATAGGTGGTACTAGTTTGTTCATTTTTTTGGAAACTTGTTTAGCCTGGCCTTACAAGTGGTACTAAGTTTAGTCTTCATAAAAAATATTTCCATCATGATGCAGTACATCAGATTCCTTCATGGCATTTATTGTTAATGAATATATACAATGCAATTGATGCAGTACATCAGATTTCTTGGCGATATGAATTTCAGTGTGTATATACAAGTCTTTTGTTAAATAAAAATTATTTATTATATAACAAGCCTACAGAACACTGGTCAGATTTGTTCATCATTTCCCAATATTGATGGGAATCCTTTTTTATATTTTAAAGATTATTCTGTTGAATATGTATCTGATTCCAATCACCTGAGTTCATAGTCTATATATTCTATTTCAAATGTTTTCATTTCATCTTGAATCATGTAAGATTTTCTTTATAGTTCTCTTCTCTTTAATGTTGTTCACTACATACTGTAATATGTCTAGCTGTCAGTGTTTAGTATGCATGGTTCAGTACCTACTGTAATATGTCTAGCTGTCAGTGTTTAGTATGCATGGTTCAGTACCTACTGTAATATGTCTAGCTGTCAGTGTTTAGTATGCATGGTTCATTACATACTGTAATATGTCTAGCTGTCAGTGTTTAGTATGCATGGTTCAGTACATACTGTAATATGTCTATCTGTAAGTGTTTAGTATGCATGGTTCAGTACTTACTGTAATATGTCTAGCTGTAAGTGTTTAGTATGCATGGTTCAGTACATAATGTAATATGTCTAGCTGGGGTTTTTAGTTACCAAATTCTTCCTATAATGACTTGAGGAATTTTTTTTATAATTTGTCATTATTTGAGATAGTTTCAAAAAAAAAAACATATGTCCATGTTTTTAAAAGCCAGAAAAATATTTTTTATAACCTTGGTAATCTTAGATTGCTTCTACAATCAGTTCTTTCCATTTTACCACTACCCCAAACATATACTTTTCTATTTTAACCCAGTGCCACAACCTCAACACTATTTACCACTACCCAAAAGCTTCATTTTCTCTATTTAAACCTGGCTACATGGTCTCAATACTGTTTATCACCTCCACAAACTCATACTTTTTTACATAATCCCCTGTGTTTTTCTGTTTGAGAATGGTTATATGATCTCTACACTGGTTACCACTGTTCCAAGTCAGTGCTTTTCTCTCTAAGCCTGGCTTCCTAGCATCAACACAGCCATTGCCCCAAATCCATGAATGCTGTTGAGCCTTACTCTCTAGTCCTTTAGCTCCATAGGCTCAACATTATTTACCACTACTGTAAGCCTGTGATTTTTATTTTAATATGGCTATGTGGTCTCAACACTATTTTCCATTATCCCAAACCCATGCTTTTCTGTTTGAGCCTGGATCCATAGTCTCAACACAATTTACCACTATTCCAAACTTGTACTTTTCTTTTTGAGTCTGGCTCGATGTTTTATATAATAAAACTTTTAAAAAATGCAAAATAATCAAAGCTAAGCTAAATCTGGATATTCTTAAAATTAACAATGTTTACATTTTGAGTTATTCTTACAAAATTTGTGTACAGGACATTTAATTACAGGAGGCCTTTTTATAATTTGCATTCAGAGGCCTCAGCATATTGTTGTACCATATTGTTGTACCATATTGTTGTACCATATTGTTGTACCACATTCCTGATCAAATTTTTATTGAGAGTAAATTGCTATATTTTTGATGTTAACAAATAGCAATGTTACAACATTTTGCCTGCAAAGTGTATTGGTTGTGGAAATCAATTAAAGCGCCATTGTTCAGTTATTACCAACAAAAGAAGTGTTATGCACAAAATGTTTAGCAAGACTTATGGAAATAATTAAATTCCATTAGTTAAACATGCAATTCATGTACAAAAACATTGATTGTAGAGTGAAAATGTACTTAGTAGTCTTAATTTCTGGGTAAATACAAATATTTCTCAGTATCTGCAACAAGTCTGTAAAGGCTGGTTGAGACATAATGCTTCTATAGGTTTAATTCATGTAGAAACAGCAATGTAGAGTTTTACAAACACATTTTTTATGTTTTTTGTTTTTATCTTGTCTATGTTTTGTGTATGCCTTTGAAAAAGACTCATTAAGAGTTGAAAGCACTCAGACTAGTTAGATACTAGTTTTGTACTGTTCAGCATGAGTTTTTTGCATCTATATAAAAGAGAAAGAGAGAGTATTCTCTCTTATGTGGTAATCAGTATATATAAACTATTCTGTCTTCATATAGTATTTGGTATACATAAAATATTGTCATTTTGTTGTATTCTATGTCCATAAAATATTGTCATTAAATATTATTCAATATACATACAATATGGTCTCTTCATGTAGTATGCAATAGACATAAAATATTATCACTTCATGTAGTATTCAATAGACATAAAATATCACTTCATGTAGTATTCAATAGACATAAAATATCACTTCATGTAGTATTCAATAGACATAAAATATCACTTCATGTAGTATTCAATAGACCTAAAATATCACTTCAATAGACATAAAATATCACTTCATGTAGTATTCAATAGACATAAAATATCACTTCATGTAGTATTCAATAGACATAAAATATGACTTCATGTAGTATTCAGCATGCATCAGATGTTCTCAATTCATGGAGTGTTCCATATATATCAAATATACTCCATGTAGTATTGAATACACAAAAGAAAGGCTTAACTTTCAACCAGTTTAGCCCATAATTAACAAGATTTATCAAAACTGAAGCTTGTTTAGTTACACTTGTACACAATATAATATTTGAAGATTGTTTTGCTGTACTTGTACACAAAATATGTAAAACTTGTTTTGCCACACTTGTACACAATATACATAAAACTTATTTTGCTATACTTGTACACAATATACATGAAGCTTGTTTTGCTACACTTGTACATAATATACATGAAGCTCTTTGTACTACACTTGTACACAATATACATAAAACTTATTTTGCTATACTTGTACACAATATACATGAAGCTTGTTTTGCTACACTTGTACATAATATACATGAAGCTCTTTGTACTACACTTGTACACAATATACATAAAACTTGTTTTGCTACACATGTACATAATATACATGAAACTTTACAGCACAATTTGAACATCTGGTAGTTTTGAAAAAATGACATATCATGCATAGATCTGGACCTGACTTACAGGAATATGAGTAGAACAGTCCTATATTTGCAGATTTGAAGATAGAAATGGTGGCTGCTATTTTAATATTCGTTCTTGTTTCACCACCACATCCCAGTCAGATAGCAGACCACTTTTGCAAAAGCTATGAACAGTTTCTGACTTTAATGACCCATGGTCAGTTAGTGCCATGCTAATAGTGAGAAAGCCAGTATCTACTGCTGGATACTTATATATCTATATTTGATTATAAGCATGATCTCAAAGGTTTGTAAGTCATGACCTCAGAGGCAGGGAACTAGGGTTAAAGGGCATACCCATGAACCTGAGGTTCCAATATTAATTCATTTCTCTTTTAATTTCTCTTAGCAAGTCATATATATATATATATATATATATATATATATATAGATATATATATATATATATATATATATATATATATATATATATATATATCTTAAAGATTATGCTATAAACAGTTATAAAACAGGGTCCATTCTTCCGAGGCATGGAGAGACCTAGGTCCCAAGCTGATTTCATAAATGATGTCACCTTTCATGTCAAGAATGTGTATATAGTGTGTAGTTATTGAGAGGGAATCACAGTAGTAATTACCTATAGACTGAGCCCCATCAAAGTTAGAATAGAGATGACCCAGAACCAGTGTTGGTTTTATACCAAATTAGTTGTCTATTTATGCAATATGCTTATGTTGTTGTTGTTGTGGTATATAATGCCATTTTCGGTACATGATTGGCTATACATGGCAGCCAGTATTACTGGTGGAGGGAGAACCCAGGAAAACCCTGGAAAGAAACACTGACCCATAAGAAGCTACTGACAAGCTTTCTCACTTTTCCACATTGGCCAAATCCAAGACTCAAACCCATGCAGACAGAGGTGAGATGGCAATGATCTGTAACGGAGAGCTCTTTAGACCATTTGGCCACTTGGGGCACCTGCAATATCCTCAAAATAAATGCATAAACCGATGTGTGCAGCATGGCAAACGTGGATTGAATTCTTTGAAAATATGTAACAGTTAGGGGTGACCTTTAACCATCTGCACCCTCAAAAGAAAATCATAAAAGTCCTTAAGCTAGTTTTGGAGTTATTGGCTTGCCACAAACTGTAACATTATGTTGACACAAGTGGTTACAGACATCATGCTAATTATGTCTCTCAATTTTCTCTGAGAAAAGGGAAGGCAATTCATGGATAACTGTGATATGTTGATTTCTTCAGGTACGTTATCAGTGGTAAGGTGGAAATAAGTGACCTGACCTGGGAACAGAAGGAGAAAGTATTACGTTATTTGTTTGCTCGAATGAATGGCAGTGCAAAACCAAAAGCAATCTCTTCTGCCCCAACATTGCCTGCCATAGACCTGAGGGAACACAGGTTGAGCCTTACACAGGATGACAGCAAGTAAGTCATCAACAACTGTAATTTGCAATATTTGAATTATCAATAAATTCTTAAGAATTCAGTCAGAATTTATTATACAGATAATCCAGTGATGAGCATATTGATAAAAAGCATCTATATAATTAATCAATAAAACAATTTCACTCTTCATAATGTGTAGATAGCTATTTTAACAGTGGAGAAATATTTTTAGCAATTTAGTAATGTTAGATTTCAATCACAATAATAAGTTCCTTTCAGAATTTATGATCTACTGTGTGATAAGATATTTTTTCATTTTCTTACATTTGAATATGAAAATGCAGTGGAGCATTTAATAATAATCATTTGTTAGCTTCCCATTTCATCATCTTTGAAAAAATACAATATAAGTACAGATGGTATCCAAAAATGTTTGGGTTTTTTATAATCTTTTTGGATGTACTCAGCCTTTAATACTGTTATAGAAACTGGATAATAGATAAAATAATTGCTCAGCAGTAATGCAGTGAAGAACATATTTCTGAATAACACAGTAATGTGTCCACTGCTTTATAATATACAGAACTATTGATGCCAATGGTAACAGAGAACTGTTCATGCTATGTGCTTGTAATGGCAATACAGAACTGCTCATGCCATGTGGTTCTAGTGGCAATGGAGAACTGTTCTTGTCACATGGTTGTAATGGCAATACAGAACTATTCATGCCATGTGATTATAATGGCAATACAGAACTGTTCATGTCATGTGGTCATAATGGCGATACAAAACTGTTCATGTCACATGATTGTAATACAAAACTGTTCATGTCACATGATTGTAATGGCAATACAGAACTGTCCATGTCACATGGTTGTAATGGCAATACAGAACTATTCATGCCATGTGATTATAATGGCAATACAGAACTATTCATGCCATGTGATTGTAATGGCAATACAGAACTGCTCATGTCATGTTATTCTAATGGCAACAGAGAACTGTTCTTGTCATGTGGTTATAATGGCAATGCAAAACTATTTATGTCATGTGGCTGTAATAGCAATACAGAACTGTTCTTGTCACATGGTTGTAATGGCAATACAGAACTATTCATGCTACATGTTTGTAATGGCAATACAGAACTGTTCATTCCACATGCTTGTAATGGCAATGCTGAACTATTGATGCCATGTGGTTGTAATCACAATATGGAACTGTTCATGTCATGTGGTTGTAATGGCAATAAAGAACTATTAATGCCTTGTGGTTGTAATGGCAATTCAGAACTATTCATGCCATGTGGTTGTAATAGCAATAAAAAACTATTCATGCCATGTGGTTGTAATGGCAATACAGAAATGCTCATGCCATGTGGTTCTGATTGCAAACTTAGAACTCTTCTTGTCACATGGTTGTAATGGTAATACAGAACTATTCAAGCTATGTGGATGTAATGGCAATACAGAACTGTTTGATCCACATGGTTGTAATGGCAATAAAGAACTGTTCATGCCATGTGATTATAATGGCAATACAGAAATGCTCATGCCAAGTGTTTGTAATTGCAACAGAAAACTGTTTGTTCCACATGGTTGTAATGGCAATACAAAACTGTTTATACCATGTGGATGTAATGGCAATACAGAACTGTTTATACCATGTGGTTGTAATGGCAATAAAGAACTGTTTATACCATGTGGTTGTAATGGCAATATAGAACTGTTCATGCCATGTGGATGTAATGGCAATACAGAACTGTTCATGCCATATGGTCATAATGGCAATGCAAAACTGTTCATGTCATGTGGATGTAATGGCAATACAGAACTCTTTATGTCATGTGGATGTAATGGCAATACAGAACTGTTCATGCCATGTGGTCATAATGGCAATACAAAACTGTTCATGTCATGTGGATATAATGGCAATACAGAACTGTTCATGCCATGTGGATGTAATGGCAATACTACAAAACATGCAGTAGCCAAACAGACTCAAAATAGAAGCAGGAAGGAGCATTCTTGTTTGCTTAATCAATACAATAAAACTTACCCAAATTTAAAACTACTCATCATGAACAATATCACTCAATTTTACCTCAAACTATTTGTAATGATTTGATGCATGTAACATTTGTATATTTACAGCAATCAGCATGTATTCTGTTCCTTATTAAAAACATCTCCAATGTATATCTTTATTATAAATGTCAGTATTACATCATCCCAAAACTGCTATGTAAGAAATTACTCTTTTAATATAGATCATGAGGAAATCACAATTAGCTACCAAGTGATTGAAAAAAATGCAAATCTGATGTTGCTTTTTTGTTCTAACTTGCAGTTTGCCTAAAGGAGAAGATGTAGACAAAACATTTCTGACTCAGGCTAAAATGGATTTACCAGACACATCGGAACTAGGCATGGGGAATGCATGGACAGAACCCCATGGAGTAACCACTTAAAATTTACTCTTAGAAGAAATACTTTTGTTGTAAATCTTTTTTACTTTATTATGTGGGAATAAATACATTCAACTTTTTCTTTACCACTGAAATAACTAAATAGCATGTATATATGTAGCTGATTTAAATAGAGTTAATTTTTTTTTAAAAAAATTGGTAAATCAATGCACTGAAGATGATAAATATTGGAAAATGTCATAACCTTTGTAAATCATTACTACACACCATAGATACTTTATTGCAAGTCCAGTCCAACTCCAAACAACATAGACTCTGAACTTTTGTTGCATAAAATGTTGGTAGATCAGGATGTTTGTATTCATTCTACAGATTACTTCTAAGAAATTGCACAGACCCATATTTGCTGGCACATCATGTGATGGCAGATCTGGATCTCTGTAGTGTGCAGTTGGACTTGGCTAATATTTACAAGTATATATGGTAATATTAAAATATTGAAAATTGTTCATAAGCTATAAAAAATGATTTTGGCAAAAACTACAAAGATTAACTAATAGAACAAAAACATCTTGCTACTCAATTGTAAAGTCATGAACATCCATGAATTGAATTTTGCAGTTGTCTTCATCAGTTTCTGCCTATCCATATTCATTCATTGTCTTGAGTGATATAACTGCTAACAATTATAGTTTTAAAAATATCTTAAATTATCAAGTTTATTTTATCCCAGGACCCAGTGTGGAATAAAATTATCAAAATTTGGTGAGACCTACTATAGTTGTAGTCTTGTGTCGGTCATTCAATATTTTGTTATATAGAGATGGGAAAATCAGAATTGTTAAAGCATTTGCATCACATTTTTTCAGAATAGTTTTTGAAAGATGAATGTGCCTTACTATCATAAAACAATTTATAAAAAGGTTTCAAATTAGTCACAAGTGTACATTTAAGTGTCTTACACATAAGTATTTCTGACATAAAGAAACCAGTCTGTTTTACTTACACATAAATATATCTTCCATAAGGAAATCAATATGTTTTGTTTACACATAAGTATGATATAAAGAAACCAGTATTTTTTTAAGGCTTTTGCTTTTTAGGGTAAAACTTTATATTAAATGTTTTAGATTTCATATAGCACCTTCTAAAGGTTGCATAATGCCTGCAGCATTTTGTCATAAGGTCCCTTGCATGGAAATGGTGTTAAAATTTTGTATTGTACAGGTAAAATAAACCTGGTCAAAATTCTTGTAAAATTGAGATATTTAGACTAGAAAAGTGTTTAGATTCTATCCCCTTGTGACTGTATGCACATTTTTTGAATCAGCATTAAATATATATTCTGTTCTATGTCACTAATGAATATTTGATTACTTCATGCTGTGATATGAATATGAATTGTTTTGTACCCATGATCATAATTAGTTATCAAGCATTTGCTGTGACCCTTCAGTAATTATTAAAAGGATGTAAAATTATTTACTGCATGTATAAGGATGCATTTATTTATTTTGCAAGCTTTTTTTCTGATTACACTTTTTAAAAGTTAAACTTTTGATTAGATGGAATCATAAACAGTTGTATTTATATGACTTTCATGACCTTTTTAAACTAGAGGGGAAGGAAGCAAGCAGAATTAATCCAGATGTCAGAAGAAAGATTTAGAGAAACTAAGTTTTGTGTTGAGTTTTTTTAATTTGTATCCATGGCTTCTGTGTCATTGAATATAACCTAATACTTGGACTGGCCTCTGCGGTATATTAAAGTCTGTAATCACTAAGTCTGTACATATATTTAAAGCAGATCTAGTTTGTTTAATTTCTTTTGAAATTTTACAATATTATTGGAAAGGATTTATTTCATATCAGTAAAATTCACCCACTGATCTCTGTTGTCTGATGAAACCTTTAGTCACAGAAATATTGTTAGTCAAAAAAAGTAATGATAGCAAAGTTTGATTTATTCATTATTGATGCTGCTGCAATGAAACTTTTGACTCTTGTACACTTAAATAAACTGCTGAGAAACAATAACTTCTATATATTAAAAATGTATGTTTTATGTATATCATACTGATATAAGTTGTGATGGATATTTGAATTATATTTTTTTTATCAGAGGAAGAAAACATATCCACTAAATAAAGATATCACATATTCTCCTCTCTTTCTTTACCATGTTATTTTTTTTGTCTAATTCTTGTGTTAGTTTGAATAAAGAAATAAAGACTATATAAGATAAAGCTTAAGGAGTGAGTTCTGCACCAGAAGATTTTGCATGTTTGGGGGGGGTTACCATTGTCCATCTGTCTGTCTGACATCTATTCATCGGACATTGGTTATGTTTTATATTTAGGTTAGTTTATAATGTGCACTGTTGGTTGCAACACCCGTTCACTAACAGTTGGTATTTGTGACCTGCTTATGACTTATATGTGATTTTGGTGACCTGTTCATGACTCATAATTGATTTTGGTTTTGCAACACAAGTGATACTGGGGCAATTGGCATTCACATTTAGTGACCATATTTATATTTAAAAATGTTTTTCACATTTTAATTTCTGATTTCTTAATGGACAACAGCCATTACAACTGGCACATTATGATATAATCTGTTAATACAGAATAACATTTTCTCAATTTGGTCTGTTTATAAGATTTACTAATCGAAGACATGGAAACTTATCTGTACTTCATATACTGACTTTTGTCATCCGTCATCTTTTTTTATCAGTACATTAAAATATGTTTCTTATTTCTCATCTTTCTTTACTCCTCATCCTCTGATGTTTCTTCGTCATCCTTTGACAGAGTTAGGATATACAAACATCCTGACTTCTAGCTGGTCCTAAGTAGTGATGGTGTCCCTTTCACGTTTCATTTAGCCACAGAGCTGCAAACCCTGAAAACTATCATCACATCTGCATCCAAAATGACAGAGACCTGCAGGATTATCATAAGACTTGACATACTGTTTGTAAAAAGAGTATCTTTATTTTCACTAAACCATTATATTCCATTTTGTATGTCTTGTGCAAACTTAGATGAATTTGTATGCATCCATTCTATTGCACTATGTAAGTCTTATGCCATATGAGATAAATTTATAATCCACTATTCTATTTCACTTTGTAGGTCTTATTCCATTTGAGATAAATTTGTAGCAAACCATTATATTGCACCCTGTAAACCTTGTAAATCTGAGATAAATTAATAACAAGAATACATTTTACACATACATCTTGTTTAGCAATCCAATATGTGGGCATTACTTACTCTGAACAGTATTTACCAATTGTCTAAGTACCTATGATCTTAACCTTTTTGACCCCAAAGGCAAACCATTTGTCAATTTTGGTGAAAAAAGATAGTGAGAAAACCACTGATTTATTTAGGTAATTGTTACCTTGACCTCTCAGCTGTTTAATCTAACATTAATGTCCAAGCCCTTTACAATGTATGGTGCCATTATGTGAAGTGTAATTAATATCTTTTACAGAAATCTTTGCTATTGTTTCTATATAGTAACCTTGACCTTTCACCTTTTTCTCATAAATTCAACAGACTTCTTTCTTTCCCTATATGCAAACAATCCACAAGGTTTGTAGTCTAGAACTAGAATTAGGGTCTAGAAACCATTGTTTTTCATTCAACCTTGGCCTTTAAGGTTGTTTTTCTTACCTCAATATATAAGTGTGAATCTTACTCCAGATGTAAGCCTTCCACAAGGTTTGTTAAATATATATGGTGTATAACAAATGTGCAGAATTAATTTATTTTTCAGTCTTGTTGATTTGTATCTTTTGACCATTAGACCTCAAGATCAATAGGCCTTACATTACTATAATTGCAAGTCATACAAAAAAGCATGATGAAATTATATGTTCTAGAACTAATGCAGAAAGCACTCTTCTCATTTGAGTTACAGAAACCTTGATCTTTGACCTTATGATTCAAAAGTCAATAGCTTTTTTCTTACCCTAAGCATATATAAGTTACAAAGTTTTGTGAAGGTACATGGTCTGGAAAAAAGTCACTGTGCACAGCATTTTTCTCTTTTCAGTCTTAGTGATCTTGACTTTTGACCTAAAATCTGACAGGCTTCTTTTTTGTCCAAGCCTCTCAAAATGTTAGATAATGTTTTGTAACCAATAACTTCAGTAAATATCCAGATATCATTTGCTCCTTTCAATATCACTGACCTTTATCTTTGTAACCTATTGATCCCTAAGATTGGTAGGGTTTTCTTTGCTCCAGACACAAGCCATCTACAAAGTTTGAATAAGGTCCTTTTTCTAAATTTTAAAGTTGCGGTGTATAAACTAAAATTGATAAATGAAAAAAGAGATGGATAATATCATATCATCACATGTTACAACTTAAAGTGAATATATACAAAGAAGTAAATTATGGAAATACTGCAAGAGGATGTGATGCTTACCACATTTCAGTGCCTATCCTGAAGGTCAAGGTCAAAGGTCAGCTATTTTGCTCTTTTTAGTTTTTCATATCATCACATCTTACAACTTAAAGTGAATACATACAAAGAAGTAAATTATGGAAATACTGCAAGAGGATGTGATGCTTACCACATTTCAGTGCCTATCCTGAAGGTCAAGGTCAAAGGTCAGCTATTTTGCTCTTTTTAGTTTTTCATATCATCACATCTTACAACTTAAAGTGAATACATACAAAGAAGTAAATTATGGAAATACTGCTAGAGGATGTGATGCTTACCACATTTCAGTGCCTATCCTGAAGGTCAAGGTCAAAGGTCAGCTATTTTGCTCTTTTTAGTTTTTCATATCATCACATGTTACAACTTAAAGTGAATACATACAAAGAAGTAAATTATGGAATTACTGCAAGAGGATATGATGCTTACCACATTTCAGTGCCTATCCTGAAGGTCAAGGTCAATGGTCAGCTATTTTGCTCTTTTTAGTTTTTCATTTAACATTGCATCTGCTTAAGACAGAGTAATAAAACTTGTTATCATTATCTTTGCTTTAAGATGTGTCAAATATAACAGTTTGGATCAAGGTCAAGGTAACATCAAAGTGTTAATGCTATTACATTTCGACAGCAAGATTATTAGGGACAATAATTCACCAATAACATTTGCTTGAACCTGAAAATGTCCATGCAGTTTTATAGATGGATGTATTCTGATTCATTATCTTTGGCCTACTCGATTTATGCACAGTGACACAAATACACATCTTGATCAGTGGATATTTATATAATCTTAAGAACAAAAGTTCTTGAATAAATACACAATATAAATAAGTAATGAGGCTTAGTGATGTTACACAAGCTTGCTGCAAGGAAATGTATCATTTTCAAAGGCTGCCAAAAGTATGCAGATTGTACTTGTTAGATATTTCCTGTTCCAAAACTGTTACATATACTTAATTGGATTCCAATTTGAGAATGATTGCTTTATTCTAAACAATCCAGGTTATTTTCTCTCTCTCTTTCTCTCTCTCTCTCTCTCTCTCTCTGTCTGTCTGTCTCTCTCTGTCTGTCTCTCTCTCTGTCTGTCTGTCTCTCTCTCTGTCTCTCTGTCTCTCTCTCTCTCTCTCTCTCTCTCTCTCTCTCTCTCTCTCTCTCTCTCTCTCTCTCTCTCTCTCTCTGATATGTTTAAAGAATTATTAACCATGTATCTGAATTCTATAGAATATTATACACCGTACAACATGTTAGTGTGATCCTTTCTCTTGGACAGCATTAACCTAAAAATATATAAATAAATGCATGTTAAATATCATGACTGAACCAACAACAGTCTGTGAATGTGAAAAGCAAATCACTTTAATTCCATTTTACCAGAATGAGTAGTACCGTTCAATATGAAAGCATTGGGCAAATATAACAGTCATGTCAGGCAAGGCATGTCAGGCTAACCCAAATACCATATGTAGTACCTGTGACCATTAATCTAGAGAGGATAGCTGGCAGCCTCTGAAAAATCCTCTCTGATGGGTGAAGAGACTGAACAGATATTTGTAACCCCTGGCATTGAAGGCAAATGGGAAGCGCTGTATGAACAGGCCAGGCATTAACTCAGGGACCTGATTGTTTTACAGTAGAATTGGAAATATCTTCAGATGTCTAGTCATTGTTGAATTCATTCAGATCTAGATAAGATAGTGAGGGTGACTAGGTGCAACTTTCCCTCACTTAGAACTAACTCCTGTACAAGTCATTACCTACTAGATTGACCAAAGTCCTATGGAGATGGGCAATCAGCAAAGCAACAAGTTTGTCTGATACCTCAAAGTCTTGTGACGATGGGCAGGCAACAAAGCAACAGATTTGGAAATACTGGAAGCTATAGCTGCTGACCTGCATAGAGGTTAGGTAGGGCAAAGTGATGTTTTTCACTGGCTTACTGTAGCAATGGCCCTCATGAACAAATATGCAGCTCTCACCTCCATTGTTATACTAAGCGTAAAGAAAGGGCAAGGAAGGCACCCTCAACATTACCTGTTTTATCGTAACGTTGATCAATTCTCAATGGAGATGCCATTTTAGTAGTCAATAATCTAACAAGAAGGTGGAGGTGATGACACTAACCATTGTTTCCTGGAATGTAAAAACAGTCAAGAACAATATACATGTATAAACATATCAGCATATAGACCAGAGGGAAGAATGATTCTGGTTGGTATAGAACTGGAAAGATTCATCATCCAGATAGACGTTTTGAGTGAAACTTGCCAAGCTGATAAATGACAACTCAATGAAGTGGAAGATGGCTACATATTTGTCTGCAGTGGCAGAAGTAAAGAAGAATAATGTGATTCTGATCGTGTTTGGTTTGCCATAAAATCACATCTACTTGGCAAAGCACATATACTTTTCCCTAAGAACATGAATCAAAATCTCATGTAAATGAGACTTCTACTGTCTGGACATTCAACTATCACCAAGATCTATGCACCTATCATGACCGACTCAGATGAGATCATGGATACATTTTATGAAGACCTCATTTTTTTATTGCAGCAGTGCCACCATCGGCAATTTCCATGCTAGAGTTGGTACAGATCACCATACATAGCCAAGCATTTTCAGCAAAAATGTCATTAGCAAATGCAACTTCATTTGACTCCTGACTCCATGTCACTGCTGTGGAAATAATCATCAACACAGTCTACCATAACAAGATGTCCTGGATGCACACATGCTCAATGTACTGACATCTCATTGACTACGTCGTCGCCAGGAAAAGACACAGGATGGATGTCCGACTGGTGAAGGTCATGAGAAGTGAAAAATGGTGGACTGGCCACAAGCTCATATTTTCCAATCGTAATATTAATATTCAGCCTTTTCATGCAATTGATCGACTTTCCCTAAGTAGAATCCAACATGTCACTAGCTGCTTCTCCAGTTCAGACAAAAACATTCAAAGCAAAGCTCCTGGTACAGAAGAAAAAAGATGTATGAAAATCCAGAGACTTGATAATGGCAGATCTCTTCTGGTTAGTATGAAGTTAAGGAATTCATCTTGCATTTGTACAAGTGGAAAGATAACAGGCGATCCTGTGACAACCATTGGGTAATCTTTCCGTCTTTCGCACACACACACACACACACACACACACACACACACACACACACACACACAATCATCACCAAAAATTTTACTGAGCCGCTCAGTCTAGTTAAAATCAGATCTCCTCCAGCCTACGTGAAGATCTGACAGTCACCGGTTGGGGTCATATTGTGGTGACCTTTAAATTAGCTAATGGAAATGCAGCTTTTAGAATTCTAAAAATAAATCAGCTAGTTCGGCGCACACTGATGTTCGTCGGTTAAAGTGCTCAGTCTTCAAACCCGAAGATACAAGAATTCATCTGGTTGACTGATAAAATTAGTAATTATTGTACAAACATAGGTCACTAGGACACGACCCTTATGCGGTCACTGCCAAATCTATTCGTAGGACAATGGACATCTCATTTTAATCAGATTGTCGAATCGCTTTGTCCATTGGTATGATGACAAAGAGTTGGAAGATAACCATGGCATCACTAACTGGTGTGAATTCCGTTTGCATGTGAGTGGTTGATGAAGCCAATTTGTGCAGCCAATTTGTGCATTGAACTGTTTATGATACAGTGGATGGAATATGCCGTAACTTTATATTCACTCATAGTCTAATCTCAGATTGAACAGCTTGCAATTGGTTTGGTATCTGATGTCGATCACAGTGTTATAATTACAAATGGCATATATAAACATGACGGAAAGCATGCTGATGAATTTGTTTCATTCCATTAATGCTTTGGAATTGTTCACACTTACTGTCTTCCACGATAAGATCGAGTAAGCCACCCTTTAATTACGATAAATTTCTCTTCAGTCAAATTTTGCCCTGATCTTCAAGAGGCCATTGCATCGGGATGTATTAAGAATTAAGTCTGGTTGATGAAACTTGTGTTCAATTTGGAGTTCTGTTTCTGGCATACATCCTGGAGTTATCGAGCTGCAACCACTATGTTGTAATCCATTGTCCTTTCCAAAACCACCCGGACTCTCATGTAAGAGCCTTTGATTCAACAATCTTTACTAACAAACTTCATATTTGATTATAGAGCTGCATGATTTGCACACACTTGAGTCCTTTTTGATATGTTGATTTATGCCAAATTTGAACAGTTTTTGAGATTTGTTGTTGTTATAGGGTTTACCGCCTTTTTCAGCACAAGATAGGCTATTCATTACGGCCAGTATTAATGGTAGAGGAAGAACCCTGGAAAACCCCGGGAAGAACCATCGACCCACGAGAAGCTACTGGCAGGCTTTCCCACTTACCCACGTTAGCCGAGTCTGAACTCGAACTCACGCAGACAGAGGTGAGATGGCAGTGATCCGTAATGGTCAGCGTTTTAGACCACTCGGCCACTCGGGGCCCCACTAAGTTTTTGAGAACTTGCTTAAAGTGTTTCTTCTTTTTCAAGTGACATGGGCAATATTCGATGGCAGATAGGTATAATTTGTATAAACGTCAAATTCATCTATAAGGATAACCTTTTAAATTTTGTCAAATTCAGTCGAACAGTGTTTGAGAAGTCTTTTAACATTTTCTTATTTTTTAATAACTTGGTACATGTATGATAGCGGATTGGCATCTGTTATAAATGTACTAGAAATATTAAGACAATAATGCTTTCTTTCAAGTTTAGTCAAATTCTTTTTACCGGAGTTTGAGAAGTGTTTTTTTTTTAAATCCCTTTCTGTATTTTGCAACGGCGACCACATTTCAAGCATGACAGACATCGTTTGAACAAATCTGAAACGTCTTGGTATATGATCGCTTCCTTTGAAACCAAATGCGATTGGTTAAGAGTTAAGAGTTTGTTTTATAAAAAAAAAAGTTGCAAATAATAATATTGGGCGGACGACGTACAACGGAAATATGATGGATGACGAAAGACGGAGGGGATGGTGGTCGTGGGGTAGTGGAACAATACCAGAAACACGTGTGGTCTTATGTCAAGGTGAATTAACAAATGAACATCTCTACTCAAGTATAGATCATGCAGTTCAGGGAGATTGATTACTCATGATTAAGTAAAAAAATGTTTGGTCAGGATTCTCCAGTTTTATATAATCTGGTTTACCTACTGTTGTAATTACTGCCACTTCATTGACACAATCGGCATATAATCTGGTTTACCTACCGTGGTCATTACTGCCACTTCATTGACATGATCATTTGGCATAACATTAATACATTTAATTTGTAAGAATAAAAGAATTCAAAGTATAATAGAATTAGAAACTAATTTATTTCATGGAGAATTTTTAAATTCTACTTTCTAAACGATTATCATTTGTTTTAGATAAATGTTTACTTGACCATAACAAATCTGCGAACCTTACATCGTATTGATTGTGATCAGAATATGGCAAAGGAATTCAGTTTATTGTTGCATGTGCTAGAATGTATTTCAAATTTTATGAATTTAGCATGTTAACTTATATTCATTTATAAGAACATACATATATTACTTGAGCATATTTTGTTTTAACATCCTTGAATATATAAGCAAATATTAAAGATATGTATTTGGACAAATTCAATTCAACACATATACTTGAAAATGATGAACCTTTATTGTCTTAAAAACAGCAGCTTTAAAAACAACTACTCAACCCAATTAAGAAAAATTACCTTACTTTTAATTTTAGCATGACATAAAATACTGTGCAATAAAAGTTGCTTTCCAACGTTGATGGACTGGAAGGATTCTGATGGTCGTGTTAAGGTCAATATCACGCCATTGACGGACTGGAAGGATTCTGAAGGTCGTGTTAAGGTCAATATCAGGTCGTTGATGGGGAAGGTAATTGCTTTTCTGAAGGACACTCTGACACCGTGTTTAGAGCAATAACATTAATATCATCCATTCATTTCCGGAATAAGCTGTTCATTTTCACACAAAAATGCCTATCCCAATGCCACTAGCCACGCCTTGCAAGGCTGTAACTCACGGTTGTCAACCAGCCAATCACGTTATGTGTCTTCATTTATAATTATATTCAAACATGTTTCTACAAGCATTTTTCTTTTCTATGAATTGACCTTTGGACGCCATGTGGACCCCAGAGGGCGATGGTAGATTTGTTACAACTCTACTACTTGCATTACACCTTGCTTCTATATGAGCACGTATAAACGGAAAGTTTTATTTGACAAATTGTGTGAATTTGTGACGGATGGACGAATATAGAGTATCACAATGCAACCTACGTCTATTCAATCACTTACTTAAGTTAGATCAATTATCGTGCACTCAACAAATCAGACAGGGTACGTACTAACGTGTTTGACAACCTGATGTTCAACAGCAAACAATAAAAAAGAATAACAATTTAGTACTCGGTGCAGACTCTTGTGCGACATATCACATTAGAAGTAGAAAAGAGTCAATATAACAAGTACAGATTGTTGTTCGAAATTAACACAATTTTAATCATATAAACTTATCACCGCTCCGGTGGCCTAGTGGTTAGAGCGTCCGCCCCAGGGAGGTCGTGGGTTCGAACTCCAGCCGAGTTAAACCTGTTGTTTTCTAAAAATGGTACATACAGCTGCCTCGCTATGCGCACAGCATTAAGAGGTTAGTATTAGGACTGGTTGGCCTGATGTCAGCATAATGCAACCAAGTGGGAGATCGTGCTACATTTCTGCGGCATGATGCCCCAGTGCTAGACATCACTTTAAACTGCCACACTGCAGACATCATTGTGAAATGACTGAAAACTTGTTAAAACTATGTTAAAAATCTAAATCTAAATGAACTTATCGATGACACACAAATCTCGGAAAACTGGACTTCAAATAATTACACATGTGGTAAATTCGTAAATGTACCATCCAGACTGCGAAGATTGTTGCTGTAGCCTAGACTTTCAAGAATAAGACCTCGTCATCCATTAACATGTATCATGTACCTTTGAGTTTTTAAACTACAAAGCAACTGAATATTAGATGCCACATCAAAGTTGTTTGTCCTCGTTATGGAATGATCAGATGACACGAAATATGTTCTAAACTTTGCATAAAAGATTACAAGGATCCAATTAACACCATGATAGCTTTAACAGCTTATTTTGTTAAATATGTCGATTGTAACTTCTTATCTAAAAACACATGCTAGGCAAAAGTCATCGGAATGATTCCCTGGTCTCCAGTCCTGCTCTCCGAGTCTTCTCTTTCCATTTCTAATCACTTCTTCTGGCGTGTATGAGTACCTTGGGTCTGGATAATAGATAGAGAAGTTCGTGGTATTTAGGTCTACCGTCATCTCTTCTTCCATTATTGTTCTAGTGGCAAACAGATGACTTGCTCCATAATGAATGACTTTAATTTTCCTTTCTCTGGGGTTGACTCCTGACAGGATACCCTGATGTGGGATCCAGTAGTAACTGAATTCTACAATATGTCCAGGAATGAATTGCTCCCAACACGTAACGGGTTTTATATCAAATTGCATCTTCTGTTTTCCAAAGATACTATTTAAAAAGACGCACGAATGATCGGCTCCCTTGGCAAATGTGACCTTACGGCTCTGTAAAATAATAAAAGTAATAATAATAATCGGCTTCCTTGGCAAATATGACCTTACGGCTCTGTAAAATAATACTACTACTAATAATGATGATGATGATGATGATGATGATGATGATGATGATGATGATGATGATGATGATGATGATGATGATGATGATGATGATGATAGCAACAACAACCATAAAAGGAAAAATGTCTCGCCCAGCTTTCACCAAAAAAAATCGCTTTATCATACGGTGCGTAAGTCTTGACAAGAAAGACCTATTTGAGGTACACCGGAAAAATATGGAATTTAATTTATCCTCAGGAAAGAATATATCCTACGGATAAGAAAATCCTTTGCTAAAAGGTGAATGGAAGTAAGAGAACTACCTGTTTTTTGAACTGTCTAAATCATCAAATACACATATGGAATTATAGTCTGGACAAACAGGGAACTGAATTAAATCGACAAAAACTTAATGTCCATCTTTGATGCACTGAACTAAAGAACTAACGTAAAAAGACTGCATTTTTTTTCAAAGAATGGACTAGTTCCTTGCTTTATTCAGAAGGAAGGTATACCAAAATACATTATTGAAGAGAATGCCACCAGTGTCTCGAAAGGAGGTGCAAAAGAATAAAATAGGAATGGAAAGATATGCATCCATGTTTGTGAGAGAAACGGACCAACAGTCCAGTGCAATCACGTAGATAGTTTCAACACGTAGAAATAAAACTTACCAGATTATTGATGAAAATGCAGAACCAAGCACTTATACTCGACACGTGAAGTAAAAAGTGCAAAATCGAGGTATTTCATGGTTGTGAAGACTGTGAAGACATAAAGATCACACAGTTACAAGGTCAGTAAACTCGTTAAATAGCCACATTTCTGTCTATAGCAATACACTAGTGTCAACGAAAGATGGAACGAAACGCGCAGCAAACAGGTTGTTCAATCAAACAAAAATTGTTGAAAAGAGGTGGAAATCCTGCAGAACTTCAATTCCCATGTCGACTGCATGATGCAGCAAATAAAGCAAGACATGGTGCTAGTAGAACTCTAGCTTCTATGTCGAGGACAACATACGGTAAAGAAGGCAAGCTATAATGCTGTGGAACTTTAACTACCATGTCAACTACTAGATTATGTAAGGAAAGCAAGACATAGTGCTGGTTGTCAGCAAAGAGAAATACCGACGGCAAATCAGTACCGGTAAACAGACCCGACCAGAAAAAAAAAAAGCAGAAAACAGCTTTACGACGTCATAAACTCATTGGTGCACAGTGTGTTTGCTACCTTCCTAACCAGTGATATTCATGCTCAGAAGACATAAAAATACGGTTGACTTGAGAAGAACTTCTTTAAACGCATTGAACACAGTAGTATTAGCACCGTCATTGTTTAATTTTCCTGGAGATCTCCAAAAGATAAGTTATTAGGAAAATAATGTGATATTTTGTTTCTAATTTCAACATACATAGTATGCATTAAAAATTAAAACTCGGCAAAACATTATAAATGTGAATCCAATGTTGTACATGATTCCAAGCAGACTGTATGCTATATAGTACCCGCCGGCCACTAGTAATATGTCAATAACTATCAACATTAGAGCTTCTCTTTGTCGCAATTGGATTCACATTCTTGTATTTACGTACTGACGGAGGACTGACAAGTTGTAATTATAATTACATCTATGGGCTGTATTCTCAAAATTTTTAAGATCTATACTCAAACCCAAAGTCTCAAATGTCGTTCTCAGTATCTTTATTAGGAATTTTCTTTACTGCAGGGTTTAAAGTTCCATGCCGTTGATTTAATGTAAATGTGTATAACTTAGGAGTCTGAGACTGGCGTGAACATCATCCTCAGAAGTATGTCTGACTTAAGAGATTTTGAGTTCTGTATGAACTTCATCCTCAAATAACTAAGAATGTTGGACGGGATGTTAGGGAGTGAGAGTCTAAATTTAATGTAAATGTCGTTGTCAAAATTTAAGTATATTTTACTTCAGGGATCTGAGTTTAGAGTGAACATTGTGCTCAAAAGTTAAGTATGCCCATCTTTGGATGGCCGGAGAATAGCGTGAATTTCATATTTCAACGTTAAAAGATATCGAACTTTGTAGCCTGACCATTTTTAGACTATGAGAGGTTGAGGAGGGCATCTGAGATCAGGGTAAATTCTGTGCAGACAAGTTAATCATATCTGACTCTGTAATCACATGTGCTCGTTGATACTACATCATATATAATCAAAGATGATTACGAAACGCGGGCTGCTACACACAGACACACAAATTCATTTTTATGACAAATTTTCAGCCGTCATGAAATTTTAACAAAAATAATTTTGCTCGCAAATTTCACTCAGATTTTATTCTAAATAAAAGTTTATGATTAACGGTGATCAAAAGTATTTTAGAAGATCTTGGAACTTTGACACTTATTGTACTTTACCTTTTTCAAAGAGGTATCGATTTCAAGAAAGCAATTGTTTCGTTTAATTTTATCTCCATTTTCAATAAAAGCAAATTATTTTAACTCTAAAAGGTTTGTGGAAAGTGGAGTTTGACTAAACCCACCAAAGTCACTCCGGATACACAGCTACCACATTCTGCCCTTAAAAACAGGGTAAAGAGGGTCAAGAAAACAGGGTCATCCACCCCTGTAGTTATTTCTACCATTTGAGGAATATAACAATCATGAATGCCAGATGAAAATTTTCACTCCAATGGCTGGCTGTCTTTAATGTTAGTTCTGCCCGTACACTTTTTTATTTTAAAAAGAAATGATCTTTCGGTAACGTTACTTGACATAAAGGTACTAAATATTTGGATTGTAATAGCTGTGCTCTTCATCCCTTCAACAACAACCCCTCCCAAAGCATCACTAAGTTTTGGATTATGAATGACTAACGAAAACAAAAGCTGGTCTTAAGGAAGCTTGTTAAAAGATTACGTAGATCATGAATCGATGCATTAATAAATACAAGAATATCCCTTAAGAAAACGTTAGCAACCTAAAGCAAAAAAATTGAGATAAACAGTATGGAGCATAAAAAAGACAATACAAACTCGAATTGTTGTCTGAATATTTGAAAATTTTAACTAATAAACTGTGAAAGAAGCTTAATGCATTGATAGTGGGCATAAACAATGACGATACATTTCTTCACTAGTCCATGACTGGAGAAGATTTGCAAAAGTATAAAGGCATGACAAGATTGACACAGTTCATGTATTGACAACCTCATTAACGGATATATTGAATGGCATGACAAAATTGAAAAAAGCCACTGAATGACAAAATCATTAACATCTTTGATGGCCTAAGCAGTTAGAGCGTCCATTTCGGATGAGGGAGGTCACAAGTTCGAACCCCGGCCGAATCATACCAAACATTTTTTTTTTAAAAAAATGTTACTAAAAGCTGCCTCGCTAGGCTCTCAGTATTAAGAGCTTAGTGTTATGATTGGTCGGCCAGGTGTCAGGATAATGTGACTAGATGGGACATGATGTTACATGTCGGCAGCAAGATGCCCCAGTGCTAGACATCACTATAAACTGACACACTACAGACATTATAGCGATATGACGAAAAAATTGATAAAGCTACGTTAAGATCCAAATCAGACTCACAAACGTCCATTTCAGATAATTTGATGCCAATCCAGTTCTTGATTCAGGGATGGTCCTTCTCTCTAGACTTGAGAGCATTGTACCATCAATTTACAAACATACTCAGATCCCACTCATTCTAAAAACAATCGCCCAATTAAAAAAAAAGTTGTTTCGGTAAAGTATTCACTGCTGCCTTAAAACTTAGACAAAACAGTCTTTAAGCAAAGATAACAATTTAGATGAAAAGCGGCATTTAGAACAGGATACTCAACAAAGACCAATATATTTGCATTAGATGCACTGGACAAAATTTCAAGTTTAAAAACAATTAAAATGTTTTCATGTTGTAATACTTACAGTATAGATTTTGATTCAGTTCACATGACATGGCTTTGGATGAATTTATAAAAACACGATCTGAGGGGAAACAAAAATTTGGGCCATTTCCTACTCGTATGTAGACATCAAGTCCTGTACAAAAGATACAGGTGAACAAAAAGATTGTTTAGTCTTTGAGGAATAAGAATCTCTCTATTCTACAATATGTTCTATTTTATAGAAAGTTTCTATTCTGTAGTAATTCCATATTTTTTTTATTCTTTAGTAAGTTTTCATTCCTTAGTAATTCTAAATTTTATTCCTTAGTAATTTCTGTTCTATAGTAGTTTCATAGTAAGTTCTATTTTCATTGATTATCAACAACCTTGAATTTTCAAATCATGATGCTCTCATATAGTTAGTCCTTATATGCAGGCGTCCATGGTACGGAACAAACTCTCTCCAGTAGAACTTAAACTTATTTAGCGACTATAAACTATGCAAAAGTTAAAATGATGAATCTACATGTCCATCTTGATCCAAGTCTAGGACATTTGAATTCCCTCATGGAGAAACCTGTTGTACCTGATGTTTTCTATGTTCTTTAGTATAAGTTTTGTAAAAGACCTTTTCTTGTTGAAACGATATTTTTGACCCACATATTGGGCCTATTTTTGTGTCTTTTATTTTTATAAATTGTTGTTTACTTGAGAAAGCACTCATTCATGCCTTAACATCTTGATGTATGATCGATTTTATTGTTGCGTTCAGTATTTCATTTGAGTGGAAATTATTTATCTAAACCGTTATTCACCTGAAACACAAACGTCTCATGAATACTATTCTTGGAAAGAAACATTAATTTGGAAATATAGTGAGTTCAGACAAAGACCGTTTGAATATCCTTATTATGATACATCAAAAGATTCTTAGCACATCGCCGCAATCCTGATTAATGCAATATTAGCATATTCAAGACTGCAGGCACATCAACACATTCAATATTGGACTTTATTCGGAATACCTCTGGAATACAGTTAGAATTTCATACATTTGGACTTGTGATAAAACATTTAGGACTATTTGGGATTTAATTCACAACACTGAAAGTTCTTTTTATAAATTTTCACTTTGTAATCTAAGAAAATGCACTATTTGTTACATTTTACAAAGCTTGCTAATTTTCACTTTTTTTTTGTTACTTAGTTGAATACCGAAGAGTAGTAATAATTGTGATGCATCAAGATACATTAAGGCTGTTGGAATATACTCGATATTGATTGTAATATTACTTTTATTCTTTATGGCTCAGAGACGCCATGTGGTCAAAAACGCTCACTGTTACGTGTCACTGCCATCTCACCTGTGACTGCGTGGGTTCAAGACTCGTGTTCGGCCAATGTCGGTATGTCAACATGCTAGTAGCATCTAGTGGGTTGGTGGTTCTTTCTGGAGTTTTCCCGGGTTCTTCCTCCACCATTTATGCTGACAATAACGTAAAGCCTATATTGAACTGAGCAAAGATATTAAACCCTACAACAACAACTTTCATTCTGAGCTGAATCGTTTTACTGAGAAAACAACCAGCATTATTTCGTTCGTGGCTAATGCACACACATGCAAAGTGAGATATCGTCCTTGGCTAATGTACATGCATGCAATGTAGATATCATCCTTGACTGATGCAAACACATGAACTGTGAGATATTGTCTTTGGCTAATGTACACGCTAGCATTGTGAGATATCGTCCATGGATAATGTACACGTATACATTGTAAAATATCGCCCTTGGCTGATGTAAATGCATGAACTGTGAGATATCTTTGGCAAATGTACATGCATGCATCGTGAGATATTGTCCACGGCTAATGTACACGCATACAATGTGAGATATCGTCCATGGCTAATGTACATGCATACAATGTGAGATATCGTCCTTGGCTAATGTACACGCAAGAATTGTGAGATACTGTCCTTGTACACGCATGTACTGCGATATAGCAATCATTCACCTCGAATGTTGTGTATTCTAACCTGAGTTTAATCAATATTTTGTCAATGTTATTTGCTACCAGTAGTGAAATGCTCTCGACACGCACAAGTTGAATCACATTTATGAATATGACCCATTCATGTACTTAAAGCTGAAGTAAAATGACTGTCTGGCCATCAAAAATATGCTTTAACACTGGATAAACGTTCCTACCCCTCACTAGAAAACGCCCTTACATGTCTATGTTTGATAAATGTTTGGACTTCATGATGAAAGAGTAGAAACTATTCCAATTGCACCCAACGATCGTGACAGGCAAACTATATAAATGAAAACTAAGAAATGTGCATTCGAGGAAAATGATTTAATGTTGTCAGTGATGTTAAATGAAAAATGAATTAGCTAATCTATGGTAAGGATAGACATATATATATATATATATATATATATATATATATATATATATATATATATATATATATATATATATATATATATATATATATATATATATATATTATTTTCCAGCATTCTGCAGTGATTTAAAAAAATTGAAATCTTTAACATCGATTTCTTAATTGTGATCATACACCTTGGGTTACAAAAGAAATATGTGCGTATCAAAGACGTACCAAACACACACACACATCTATATATATATATATATATATATATATATATATATATATATATATATATATATATATATATATATATATATATATATATATATATATATACATACATACATACATACATACATACATACATACATACATACATACATACATACATACATACATACATACATACATACATACATACATACATACATACATACATACATACCCGAAAACTGCATAAACTAAGAATCTTTTCATCATAATTATTTATGTCAATGTCAAAAGTTTTAAACTCGATAAGTAGCGTTATGTTTCTGCATTTGAAAGACGTTCTTCTTGGCCACGAACAAAAGAGTACACAGTCTATACTGGTCCCAAACAAAGAGTTCACAGTCTATACTAGTCCCAAATAAAGAGTGCACTGTCTATACTAGTCCCAAACAAAGAGTGCACTGTCTATACTAGTCCCTAACAAAGAGTGCACAGTCTATACTAGTCCCAAATAATTGAATGTGCGGTCTATACTAGTCACAATCAATAGAATTCACAGTCTGTACTAGTCCCCAACAACAGAATGCAATCTATACTAGTCCCAAACAAAGAATGCACAGTCTATACTAGTCCCAAACAATAGAATGCAACCTATACTAGTCCCAAACAAAGAGTGCGCAGTCTAAACTAGTCCCAAACAATGAGTTCTCAGTCAATACTAGTCCCAAACAAAGAGATCACAGTCTATACTAGTCCCAAACACAGAGTACACAGTCTATAATAGTCCCAAACAAAGAGTGCAAAGTCTATAATAGTCCCAAACAAAGAGTGCACAGTCTATACTAGTCCCAATCATAGAGTGCACAGTCTATAATATCCCAATCAAAGAGTAAACAGTCTATACTAGTCCCAATCAAAGAGTGTATGTCAGGGCCTATGGGGGCCCTGGACACAGCCAACATAAAGGTCTATAACTTTCCTGCCTCATCTATATATATGGTTACAGTACTTTTAACAACACATTGAAATCAAACGATAATATAATGGGGTCTCTTGAGCCTCGGGGGCGCTGGGCACGTTGCCCACTTTGCCTTGTGACCGAGTCACAAACAAAAATAGTGTGATGTCTGTAAGAGTCGACCCATGACAAGGATCCCAGTCAAGAGTCTAAGGTCTATATGAGTCGACCATTGACAAGTAACCCAATCAAAAGAGTGTACCTGTCTATACTAATCAACCCATGACAAGTATCCCAAACAAAAGAATATACGGTCTATACGAATCAATTGACTCGACTCATGACAACTATCCCAAACAAAGTGTACGGTCTTTAGGTGTCGATTGAGTCGACCCATGACAAGTATCCCAAATAAAAGAGTGTACGGTTGAGTCGAATGAGTCAACCCATGACATATATTCCAAAAGAAGAATGTACTGTCAATACGAGTCCCAAACAAGAGTCGATTGAGTCGACCCATGCCAAATATCCCAAACAAAAGAGTGTTGGGTCTATACGAGTCGATTGAGTCAACTCATGACAAATATTCCAAACAAAAGAGTGTACGGTCTTTACAGGTAGATTGAGTCGACAAATAACAAGTATCCCAATCAAAAGAGTGTGCTGTCTATACGAGTCGATTGATTCGACCCGTGACAAATATCCCAATCAAAAGAGTGTACGGTCTGTATGAGTTGATTGAGTCGACCCATTACAAGTATTCCAAACAAATATATACGAGTCAATTGAGTCAACCCATGACAAGCATCCCAAACAACAGAGCATGCGGTCTTCACGAGTCGATTGAGTCGACCATTGGCAAATATTTAAATTAGGATATTAAATTATGATCATGACCAATACATTAAAAAATAAAGATGAAAATAGTTTTCAAATGATGATTCATGTTAACAGGCCAGTTTATTCAAGCTTAGGTTACTCCCTTCCCATCGTCGGGTTGAATGTAATATAGACGATTTCCACATTTGAAAGAAAAATGTTGGTGTGATATCAGGAGACAGTTATTTAAAAGCTCTGTCCTTCGTTATTGTTCCACAAAATTGAAGTAGGTGGTGGGTGGGAGGAAAAATAAATCAGTTTTGATATAAAGACGTTTAAATTCGTATGAAAGATACAAACTGATAGCCATATTTCAAAAATATAACACGCACATTCCCTAACAATTGTTCCAGTGAGTGCCCCGTTACGCCTATGAAGGGCGTCATGATACAGTTTTCCCTGGACTTGAATATTAGGTTAGAAACAAGACAGGCAAGGCAATCACTCCTGGTCTTGTATACCATATTACAAACTTTAGACATATACTATAATATAATAACGATTATATAATAATGTTCTACTTATGTATGTTAACAAAATTCTCCAATCAATTATGGTGCAAACGATATATAAACTACGAGATTGTAACGTAAAGTTACTAATGCCATTGCCACCGCAAAAGTGATGCCTATCTAAGTCACGTCATTCCCAGAAGAAATACTATTGGTGAATAATGGAACGTATAGTAAGTTGGTGTCATATTGTTTTGATGAATAATGCTATGTGAAGTAAATTGGAGCAATGTTCTTGGCGATCCAATATAATGTACTATATTACTCGTCTTTCCGCAAGTTTCTTCCAGTCGGTTTAAATATAAACTGTACCGTTACATGAAACAATTTTTTTAAAAAAAATACCCCTCCACACCAAATAATAATAACAACAATAATAATAAAATATGCTCACCTATACTGTATCCGGTAAGCTTTGCTAAATGTTTACCGTCCAAATATGCCGTCTCGCGATTTCGAGAAGAAAAAAAACCAGCGAGGTTACCAAGGGGTTCAGAATAAATTTTAGGAGAAGATTGTTAGAAAAGAAAAAACAACAATTGCAAAAACAAATACCCCACAAAAGCATTAAACAAAAGAAGGGCAATGTAAAATGTACATGTGGCAATTTTGGAAGCAATTACGACATAAAGTATAAGATCAAACGAGGCTGTTTTTGAATATGTTGTAGAACCGTGTATCGACTTTAAATAAAGATTTCTTTGAACTTGATTTTCTTCATTTTATTACTTTGCTTTTATTACTTTTATTATACATTCTGAAAATGGCATTAACTAAATTACCAACATCATCTCATGGACTCTAGATTTAACCAGGAAGATCAGCTATGCATCAAACGGTATCATACGAAAATAGAATATGTCCTTTAATAATACTGTAGAAGATAAATTTCATATTGTATTAGAATATCGGTGTTTATTGGAATATTGATGCAATTATATACCATTGCAACCATCCAAATATGACCAAATTTATAAATCGGCTTTCAAGAATTAATCAGAAGAGTATAATAAATTTGGTACTTAGATCCTCTCAAATATCCACAGCGAACAACATAATTCAACAACCTAATTTCTCAAGAAACGTATCGAATATTTAAACAAGGTACTGTTTCTCAACAAGCTTTAGTTAACCATATTTAAAACAAATGATAAAATTATATATTTTACATTTGTTTTGTAACTACATCTCTGTAACTAAACATTTACTCATTTTATCGTTTTCTTTTTCATTTGTCTGTTTGTATTTGTTTCTTCCTTCTTTCTTTTTCATTTGTCAGTTTTTATTTGTTCCTTTCTTCTTTCTCTTATCCAGATTGTTAGCAAGCTAGTTTGTAGTAATTAATATACATCGACCAATCATAATGGTTCACATTTTATGTTTTCATCCAAAAGTTTGTACTATAGTAATATTTTTGTATTTTCAATTACAACGTGAATATACTGATTCATATTGCATATTGATAATATATGACGATCCTTACTTTACAAGGTATTAATTAATATTGTATATTTATATTTTTTTTCAAATGGCTAAAAGGTGCTGTACATTAGAGGCAGTTAGGTTCACTGGATAATATGTACAATTTTCGGCCTAACCAAAGCCTCGTTAGTCCCTATTCTGAGCCCCACACATAATAAATTTAGAACTGAAAGTAGAAAACAGAATAATGGTAATGTTAATGTTACGGAAGGATCTATAACTACTCAAATTTCGAGTGGACAAGCCATTATTGCATTAGCGAGAAAACGTACATGTACATAAAGATCTCATACAGTCTCTAAAGCTGGAGGGAACAAGACCAAGGCTGGTGAAAAATGCAGCACGGTTTCGTACCTAGATCTTCTTTAGTTGCTAAAGCGAACACACTCTTCAGCATTTCAGGACATGTGCTTAGCATCTGAGCGAAAATCCCAAACAGGTTGCCCAAAGATGATCTCAGAGTTCCTGATTACATCAATTTGACAGAAAATAATTATGGTGCATAATCTTTTTTAAACGTAGTCCCAATTTGCCATTGTGCATTGCAGAGTCCTTCATTCAAACCACTCTAACAAACTAATATATATATATATATATATATATATATATATATATATATATATATATATATATATATATATATATATATATATATATATATATATATAAGAAAATTATCATTGCAACCTCATGTATATAAAATGTAATACTTGTGTACAAAATCACGCTTTATCTCGTCAAGCAAAACTGATTCTGAGTTCCATTTGTGCAAATATGTATTATTCTTATTATTCAAGATGGTGACGTTTGTTTTATAGCACGGCGCATTAGATGCAATCAGAGAAACTTTTCTCCAATAGCAGAGCGAACAACCTAATTTTGTATTTTCTTTGTACTCCTTGTCTGTGACATTTGTGACCTGAGATGAACAAACATTATATTGTATTGTATTGTATTGTATTGTATTGTATTGTATTGTATTGTATTGTATTGTATTGTATTGTATTGTATTGTATTGTATTGTATTGCTTTGCGTTGCGTTGCGTTGCGTTGCGTTGCGTTGCGTTGCGTTGCGTTGCGGCATTGCATTGCATTGTATTGCATTGTATTTTATTTTATTGTATTGTATTGTATTGTATTGTATTGTATTGTATTGTATTGTATTGTATTGTATTGTGTTGTGTTGTGTTGTGTTGTGTGGTGTGGTGTGGTGTGGTGTGGTGTGGTGTGGCGTGGCGTGGCGTGGCGTGGCGTGGCGTGGCGTGGCATTGCCTTGCCTTGCCTTGCCTTGCCTTGCCTTGCATTGCATTGCATTGCATTGCATTGCATTGCATTGCATTGCATTGCATTGCATTGTATTGTATTGTATTGTATTGTATTGTATTGTATTGTATTGTATTGTATTGTATTGTATTGTATTGTATTGTATTGTATCGAGGAAAAGTGCCTTGCTCAGAAAGGAATTTGAAATGGTTGAGTGGATAATCTGGACTGAGTGCCTTGACTGTAAAGGGATTTGAAATGGTTGAGTGGATAATCTGGACTGAGGAAAAATGCCTTGATTGTAAAGTAATTTGAAATGATTGAGTGGATAATCTGGACTAAGGAAAAATACCTTGATGGTAAAGGAAATTGAAATGGTTGAGTGAACAATCTGGACTGAGGATAAGTGCCTTGATTGTAAAGGAATTTGAAATGGTTGAGTGGATAATCTGGAATGAGGAAACATGCCTTGCCTATAAAGAGACCTGAAATGTTTGAATGGACAATCTGGACTGAGGAAAAATGCCTTGATTGTAAAGGAATTTGAAATGGTTGAGTGGATAATCTGGACTGAGGAAAAGTGCCTTGATTGTAAAGGAATTTGAAATGGTTGAAGTGGATAATCTGGACTGAGGAAAAATGCCTTGATTGTAAAGGAATTTGAAATGGTTGAGTGGACAATCTGGACTGAGGAACAGTGCCTTCCCTATAAAGAGACTTGAAATTGTTGAGTGGACAATCTGGACTGAGGAACAGTGCCTTGCCTATAAAGAGACTTGAAATGGTTGAGAGGACAATCTGGACTGAGGACATGATTGATTGTAAAGGAACTTGAAATGGTTGAGTGGACAACCTGGACTGAGAAAATATGCCTTGCCTATAAAGAAACTTGAAATGGTTGAGTGGACAATCTGAACTGAGGACAAGTGCTTTGCCTATAAAAGGACTTGAAATGCTTGAGTGGAAAATCTGAACTGAGGAAAAGTGCCATACCTATATAGGTTCTTGAAACGGTTGAATAGAAATCTGGACTGAATAAAAGTGTCTTGCCTATAAAGGGACTTGAAATGGTTGAGTGGTTAATCTGGACTGAGGAAAAGTGTCTTGCCTATAATAGGACTTGAAATGGTTGAGTGGACAATCTAGACTGAGTACTTGTGCCTTGCCTATAAAGGGACTTGAAATGGTTGAGTGGACAATCTGGGCTGAGGAAAATTGCATTGCCTATGAAAGGACTTAAAATGGTTGAGTGGACAATCTTGACTGAGGAAAAATGCCTTGTCTATGAAGGGAATTGAAATGGTTGAGTTGACAATCTGGACTGAGGTAAAGTGCCTTGCCTATGAAGGGACTTGAAATGGTTGAGTTGACAATCTGAACTGAGGAAAAGTGCCCTGCCTATATAGAGACTTGAAATGGTTGAGTGGAAGTGGACAATCTGCACTGAGGACAAGTTCCTTGCCTATAAATGAACTTGAAATGGTTGAGTGAACAATTTGTACTTAGGACAAGAACCTTGCCTATACAGGGATTTGAAATGTTCGAGTAGACTTTCTTGACTGAGGACAAATGTCTTGCCTATAAATGGACCTGAAATGGTTGAGTGGACAATCTGGACTAAGGTAAAGTGTCTTGCATATAAAGGGACTTGAAATGGTTGAGTATACAATCTGGTCTGAGGAAACGTGCATTGCCTTTATAGGAACTTGAAATGGTTGAGTGGACAACCTGGATTGAGGAACAGTGTTTTGCCTATAAAAGGACTTGAAATAGTTAAGTGGACAATCTGGACTGAGTACTTGTGCCTTGTCTATAAAGGGACTTGAAATGGTTGAGTGGACAATCTGGACTGAGGAAAATTCGCCTTGCTTATAAAGGAATTTGAAATGGTTGAGTTGACAATCTGGACAGAGGAAAAATGCCTTGCCTATGAAGGGACTTGAAATGGTTGAGTTGACAATCTTGACTGAGGAAAAGTGCCTTGCCTATAAAGAGACTTGAAATGGTTGAGTGGACAATCTGGACTGAGGAAAAATGCCTTGCCTATGAAGGGGCTTGAAATGTTTGAGTGGATAATCTGGATTGAGGCAAAGTGTGCTTAAAACGGATAGATATGTCTTAGGCTCAAGCATCATATTTAACGGAAGTGTCGGATATAAATACGGCTTACTCTCTGGACAAATATAGCTGTATTTACAAAGATTGGTAATTTAACATATTTTGGAAAGCGGACATGTATGGGTGAAAACACTGAGAATATAAATTTGTATAATGATGATTTTATTTCAGGTTTTGTTGTAAGTTTACCGAAAACCAACTTCCTGCTAATCAGGGACTGAAATCTTTATTTGGCACCACACTAAGCCTGATAAAGAGCTGTGGTTATATATATATATATATATATATATATATATATATATATATATATATATATATATATATATATATATATATATATATATATATATATATGCATGTATCTTAAAATAAAATGGGAAAGATGGAAACATTTCACATTGGGTAATGCAATGGATTATAATCTACATGGAAGATTTATTTAAGCGAAGAATTTTAATCGATGAAATTGTCACACACAGACAATTGAATACATCGAAGTTAATATGATAATACCTACCAGATGTGTATCAATATACCTGATAAGCAATAGGATTATGATTGGACTCTGTATTTGGTAATTAATTATAAATAATTTAATATCTTCTCAATTAACGATCAAGAAATCATTTGACGGTTTGAATTCATAGTTTATTGAAAATAAAATAATAATTTCTTTGCACATTTTTAAGTAGTGTTCATCTTATAATATTATTCGCGAAACATGTAATTGGATAATTTCAATAAACTTGTTTATAAATTTCTTTCTTCTTGTCATTGTCTTCTCGTTGAAATTTTGCCGCTAAAACAGATTGGCAATTCTAAATAGAATGCATATTTTTCGTCTGCATGTTTAATATCATTGAAGATTCTCATTTCTTTTTCTTGAGAATCCATTATATTAAGATATAGGAGAAAAGTGCATAAGTGCATCAAGATAAGTGCATCAACATATTTTTTATACATCTATATTTTTATAACCCCTAATAAATGATTTTATCCAATTTGTTTGCATTTTTCTTCATGATTGTAAATTGTAGTAATTTCCCATTATCTTTACATAGGATCTATACATAGAGGCTTATATATATATATATATATATATATATATATATATATATATATATATATATATATATATATATATATATATATATATATATATATATAAAATTATTAATAATAGTCTTAAGAATAAGACTTGTTAGGTTAATTTATCAATGGTTGGTGGGGTGTTGAAATTGGAAGTTTGGAATTCTAGAAGAATTAAGTAATTTGCCATTGCTTGGGCTCGGTCACATGAGAAGGCATTTCATAAAAAATTGAGTAATATAATGTGTCACAAGAGAGCTATGTTGTGAAATATAGTTGTATTAGAAAGTGTATATAATGAGAGAAGTGAGCAATCAGATTCATTCCTATTTAGGAATCGTTTTCATTTCTTGAGTTCCTGTTGTAAGTCTGCAAACGAATTTTATGTTGCACTTAGATAATATTCAAGAGGATAAACATTTTCATTAAAAACTTTTCATAGTTAAATTATTTGTTGAGCTTAAAAACTTGTTGGTTTTGATTCTTTCTGTTTCATATTTAATGACCACCGAGTCGTAACAAATATACACTTCTATGCAGTTATTCTTGCCTATAAAGGGACTTGAAATGGTCAATATGGACTGAGGAAAAGTGCCTTGCTTATAAAGGAATTTGAAATGGTCGAATGGACAATCTGGACTGAGGAAAAGTGCCTTGTCTTTAAATAAACTTGAAATGGTTGAGTGGACAATCTGGACTGAGGAAAAGTGCCTTGCCTATAAAGGGACTTGACATGGTTGAGTGGACAATCCTGACTGAGGACAAGTGTCTTGCTTATAAAGGAATTTAAAATGGTTGAGCGGACAATCTGGACTGAGGGACAGTGCCTTGCTTATAAAGGAATTTGAAATGGTTGAGTGGACAATTTGGACTGAGGAAAAATGCCTCGTCTTTAAATAAACTTGAAATGGTTGAGTGGACAATCTGGACTGAGGAAAAGTGACTTACTTATAAAGGACCTATTTAGAACTTACAAATATAACAAAGCTTTGGTACACACACAACTATGTCGTCAATCATGGACAGAGGTCGAACACGCAATATAAATTATATATATATATATATATATATATATATATATATATATATATATATATATATATATATATATATATATATATATATATATATATATAATGAACTTTGTGCCTTGTACTGTGTTTCTTATGTAGCGCTAGTAGACATTCTTGTAAACTATTGGATACTGAAATAAAATTAAATCTACTATATCTAGATCTTTCGTGTTGAGTGTTACGTGTGCAACGCATATTTTACGAATTCTAATATGATTCACGATATAAGAGTTTAAGCGGAACAAACTATTTTCTTATTTGCATAAAATGCAAGTCATTTTGCATGCCATTAACCGTTGTCCAAGCCGACCGCATACCAAGAGATATCCATCAAAGAGAACCTTGCATGTTACATAGCCATTCATTGTTCCTGATAATCAAACACAATACTTCGAATCTAGTAATTGTAATGGCTTGGCAAACTGCGGTCAGTTACAACACTCACGTTAGACATATTCTTCTGGAGACAGATGCCAGATTGAAGAGGTCTAAGTTTGGATGCTTGGAATGCCTGCACGTTTGAGAACCCCAATGTCTGGATCATTGTCTTGCCATCATAAGTCTCCTCAGGCAGCCCTTGTGAATATGGTTCAGATTTTTGGCATGGCGTCTGTAATCCGTTAAGGTTTTCAAAAGCATATAGCAGAGTGGGCAACACAATGACTTTGTACACTTTAATTCTTGTTTGCAGTCTGATGCATCTACTCTCCCGCTGCCAAAGGACATACTTCCTTTAGAAATTCTAGCATTTATTTCATCAGTGATGTAGATTGCACGTGACTGTTCTACCGAGATAGGTAAACATTTCCACTGTCTCGATGCTTTAGTCATTTACTATGATGGTAGGCTGTACATATGGCTTTCCTGGTGCAGGTTTCATAAAGAACATGTAAAACAGCAGCTACACCAAAAACTCCAAAGTGGAACACCAATGTCCTGAATTCAAACTCTAGAATACTTATTTATAAATAATAACGAATATTTAATCAAGTACTAGCTATGCATCAAAGTTATTTTTATAAAATAAATGTCACTACTAGGATACAGTTTTAACTCGATTACTGCACAAGGTCAATCACAGGGGCTTCGAGTGGCCGAGTGGTCTAAAGCTCTGTCCGTTACGGATCACTGCCATCTCACCTCTGTCTGCGTGGGTTCGAGTCTAGAATTCGGCTAATGTGGATATGTGAGAAAGCTTGCCAGGAGCTTCTCGTGGGTCGGTGGTTCTTTCCGGTGATTTCCCAGTTTCTTCCTCCACCATTAATACTGGCCGCCATGAATAGCCTATCGTGTGCTGAAAAATGGCATTAAGCCCAACAACAAGGTCAATCACAAAATATAGATATACATAGCATATATTCACAGAGAAAAAAAACATTAAATATAAAATATACATGATATTGAATTTTCTGCTGGACTAAGATATATCTTATCTAGTAAGGCTTGGCCATTTTTTTTCTTAAAAATTAAAATGTTGTTTTGCTAATGACGTTTTATGGATGAGTAGTAAGAAACGTATAGAAATTCTTAGAAAAAGCTAGTAACAATATAATCATCTTCCAGAGTAACACATCAAACTGGTTAATAAAGTGTTGTCTTCATGTACCATGTTGTACCATGGTATATGTTAATTGACGCCGAAAGCAGACTGGATACAAGAAACAGAGAATTTAAATCAGTTTACCACACAGGTAGTATGATATTACATTAAGTTCCACCATGCTATTGTTATTGCTAGATAAGTGTTATACTCATTACAAGTATTTGAGATTTATACATTTTTTTCCCTAATTTTTCTGTAGTAATCATGACGGAAATATTTTACATGGAGAAATCGGCATATTTTATTTTATAACTGATGAAAGCTAAAAGCAAGCAGTAGCAATTTTAGATTTAGTTTTAATCGATCTATAAATTACTTTACTGACCTTAAATTACAAAATTATGAAAAACAATAAATATCACTATAATAGACTATTAACATCTCTCCATAAATTCTATCCAAGTATGATTTTTCTTTCGTTTCAGGTCTTTTCATTTTTTTCTATTTTTAGCTTAATATGGCAATGACGTCCTTAATTTTTTGTTTACCTTCTCTTTCCATCTTATGGTGTTGTATAAAGTTAAACATTAGTTCAGCTCAAACCTTTCTTTATCTTGTAAAATGTACTTAGAATACTTACTTTCAGTTGGGTAATAGTTCGTTTTAACTCGCTCTCAGGATGAACAAAGCAGCATACGTTTGAACTCTTGAATAGATATTGGTAAGTATAGATGAAAACCAATGGTCGGTTGAAAAAGGCATAACCAAATGAAAAATGTTCTTGCTTTATCGTTCGAGGTGTGTAATTCAACATGTGTCTTCAAAAGCTGAAAAAGATTCTGACCATTTAAAAGAGTTCATGCCGGTCTTTTTCTTCTGGAAATATTTTGAGCATTTGACTGGAAGGTGTTTCTTGATCTGGTCAGGTAACCGCCCTTTGAAGTAGTTCTAGTTTTCAATAACCCGGAAGGACAACTCGCACAATGGATTGAAGTTCTGGCACAGAATCAGTTTGAAATTAAGCATTGTCCTGGAAAATTGCATCACTTTGGTCAGTGTAGAGAACGCGGCTTTTAAGTAGTGACATCAACAGGGCCGGAGGAGACAAGGTAGCTGAAATCCAGCGAAAAGCAAACATGTATGTTGTGACTTAGTTGTCAGTAGCTGCCAAAGAAATGTCTGGTAGTAGTAATGAGTTCGCAGAGACTCAGCTATCGTACGAGAATGACGCAATTGTTAAAGGCTGGGTTGAAAGCAAATAAGGACCACCATGGAATGAAGTCAAAACAAGAATCTATTGAGTCAGGAGGACTAGAGAGAGTTTTAAAAAAAGCTATACTCTGGCCCAGTGGCTGTGTCACAACAGTGGATAAATTCAGTCAAGATTTTGATACCAAAAACATAGAAGAAGAAATGTTCTTCTATGTGTGGCACACAATTAGCACAGTGAAGGACACATCGGCATGATGAAGAAACTGAGAAGAGGGTACTACTAGATCAGACTGCAGAAAGGTGTGCGACCGTGGTGCCAGAGATTTTAAACCTCTGTGAAGCAAAGAACACAGGAACAGAAAAGACGAGATCCAGTGTATCTCAAACCTATGGGATCATAGGCCAACTAACAAAGACCAAAAGTGTTAAGTTTAAATTCCTTGACAACGTTACTGAAATATTTCACAATGTCTTGCCAGGAGGTTACAATCGTCACAAACTGAAAGCAGGAGAAGTCGTCGTGCGTTTTGGCGAAACAAGATAGATTCACATGGATCAAGATGGTCAGTTCAAGTGTGAACTTGTTCGTAGAATTGAGAAATATGGGACCAACAGTGTTCAAAACTCAGGTTCTACCCCAAATTTCATGATAGTATGAAGGGAGACTGATCTGCATTTAGACATTGTTTGGTTTAAAAGACCACGGATCAAAGTTACAGCAGTTCGAAATTATGGGGTGGAGCGTTAGAATTTTCCTATAGTTTTGTGAGAGATAACGTGCAAAGCATAATTATGATAGCAGTTTCCGATGCGAATGATTTCAGACAGGCGAACTTGTCTGGTTGTTTTCATCATAAAGGATAAAGGGAATTTCGCATAAATTACATACATGGAGGCATGAGTCCTAGGAAATTATTGACGACTGAGCTATATCAGCTATAGTGTTTTATGCGGTAGACGCGTGAAGTCCCTTGTGGTGTACGTTGATCATTTAAAAAGATATTAAGGACGTTATGTCGTTATGATGTTGCTGACAGAGGATGGGGATTGGATTTGGAGAAATCGGAAAATATTGGTTAAAAAGAGGGGAATGAAGACCTCGAGGATACGTCTTATTGCCTCTTACCCCAAAATGGGAATTGTTACAGAGATCGAGAGCGACAATTGAAGGTCAAGAACAACTTGTCCTGTGAAAACGGAAAACTGCCCAATAAGTTGGATGTTTTTTATTTTGGAGTTTTCGAATCCGGAACTTAAAAAATACGTGCGCCGTGAATATGGTTTAAAGCACATAGAATAAACCGGGTGAGCTCCATTTGAATTGTTCTACGTACCTCCTAATCAGATTTGAACTTGCAACGATACACTAATTATTGGCATGATTAAAAGTGATACACACTATCAATGATCGCAATGGTCTGCTTTTTCTTCCTTCTTGGATTGTATATGGTCAGAACTATGATCAGTCTCAGGAAGCTGAAGAGTTCTGTCCATTTTGCAATGAGATTCCAGGGAGTAAAGCTTTGCTACAAACCTTAATGCGTAGACATTCTGCGAAGAAATACTAGTATAAAGAATGTGCTTACAGTACCGACCGCTAAGCGAATTGAAGAAGCTATATTAAAATAAGAACTCTCAAGACAGGTAAACACACAGTGAAAGCAAGAGAGATGGAGACCAACAATATTGTAACGAATATAAAGAGCTACAGATTTGTCGACAGAAGAACTGGTTCATTTTATGCGACACGTTGAGATCTTGTATAATCGAGTCGGCTTGCGCAACTAGATCGTTGAAACTCAGACAGACATGGTTTCCATTATCTACCGTCGCTACACACAGCAACTTCTTCGCCAATAAAGATAACTAAACGGAGAACAAGAGGCGCTGTAGTTTACAACACGGAGGTAAATCGAAGACAAGGAAGTGATTCGTACGGACCATAATAGGCAGAGAATAATGGTAGAAGAAAGATCAGAGCCACGTCCTGATCGACGGTTTGATTAAAAGGTCGTGTGTGATATGATGGCTGGAAGGAAGTAATATGAAATAGTGATTTGATTCATACTGGACATAAATTATTTTAGTTGATACCGTGTTGCTTTAATTTTCACCGTTGTTGTTTGTATTTTGCAGTGTGTACATTCATATGTGGGTGAAAGCATCAAAATGTAGAGTCGTGGGTTGTGTAACGAGAGTTATGTATATTTCATTTGTATTGTGTGCTTGAACTTTGTCCGTAAAGTGTGAGAGGCAAGATCTACCTGACTATTCTCGTGTTTTCGTCAGTTTGTAAGGTTTAGTCAAGTTGTTTACTGATAGAGAATTCAAGGTCTAGCCTTAATTACAAACTTAGAATGTTCTCGAGGCGAACTTGGTACCAAATTCCAGGTCATTTGATTGTGTCTCAGCTTTTATATACGGTTATAGTACACCAATTATTCATTCAAATAATCATTCTGTGGAATCATTTTCAGTTTTGTTAAGATATAATATGGGAGGAATTATTTATTTAAAGCGTGTTCATTGGAATAACAAAGTGATCATTTATATTTTGTACCAAAACACTATCTTGGAATTATTGTAAATACTTTCCAAGACATTCTGGATTATGTGATTGCGATACGTGAAGAGTCTTGTTACATCAACCTACACAACAATAATGGCATATAAACACACTCAATATTGTAATTCATTCAGAATACATTGTACTTTAGGACTTTTGATAGAGCGCTTAGGTTTATTTGGAATTAAATTCACAATAACGTAAATTCATGATAAATTTTCACACACTAACTTGGAGATATGAATTTATTTGTTGACTTTAATACACTTGTTTCGCTTCTTTTGATTGCATAATTTAAGACCAAAGTGACGCAATACGAGGAAAAATAACCTTAAAATGTAAGATTCCTTACGCACAAGTTAAAGTTAGTACTTTGTGGTTACGTGATCCCGCCTGTTGGGTAATTATACGGGTCAACTGTGGTTTCAATGCAGGTGTGGTGTGATATGGCATAGTGTGATGTGATGTGATGTGATGTGATGGAATCAGCCAGAGCTAGAGGTAGTCTTATAATATCTTATTACTTCGTTTCTCTGTATCTCGGTGGAGCCTGAAGGAGGACACATTCCGATCACTACGCAGTCGATGTCACCGAAGAATAGCGATCCATTCGGCGACACGCGACACAGAAAACGACAGGAGACACTCAGTAAGCGATCCATATGATGACCTAAGTGGCGGCCCGAAGGCTAGCTGAAGCCAGGTATGCCACAAATCATCTAGCTCTAGACTTCATAGAGATAAAGCGGGAACTCATTCCATCATTCTAAAGAACCTAAGAAGAAAAGACTTGGGGCAGTTTAACCAAGTGATTTATGTTACATTTGTTTATCTAAAGGTGCCATTGGCAGGATACTATTTTATTTACGTGAAACGGAGAAAACCCACCTCAAACACTAATTGCAGTAATTTATCACTCCGACCACAATATTATATGTTCTGTTAATCTAAAATACATTCTATCTTTCAATAATAGTCTTTGTTAAGCATAGACTTCTCATGATAATAGACAAAAACAATTCAGTTTATTAATTATCACATCTGTACACAAATCTATTATACTAAGTCAATTTCAAGATACAATTCTCTGTAACATTCCGTTGACTTTCATTCTTTATGGATATGTTCTAAACATAGATTTGTGTCTCATCTCTTCTACGTCTTTATGTCATTCCTGTTATTTTGGAAGCTGTGACAACACAGCATTTGTATTTATTTTTTACTGCGCCCATTATATAATTTTTACTGGACTGAACATAAAGGTTTATATGACCCCTTTCTCGAGACATGAGCATATTAAATGTGCAATCAAAAATAAATGTGCATTTTTATATAAGCATATCACAAAGGTAGTAAAAGAGTGTCAGTACAAATATTACAGACTGTAAATTATTTGCACTTATCGGTGACACACAAATCTTGTAAATTTAACGTGAATTGATTGCACTTTTGGGAATCCGTGAATATACAATCTTGCCTGGGATGATTCTTGCTGTTGCCTAGATCTTCAACAATATGACCTCTACCATAGTGTTTCTAGACTACAAAAGCGATGGAGTCTACTGTGTCATATCATTTATTGTGTCCTCATTATGTTCAAGGACGACCCGAAAACAAACTTTAAAAGGATTCAGCAATGGGCTTTCTGCGAAATTATATATATATATATATATATATATATATATATATATATATATATATATATATATATATATATATATATAGTTAAAGAAGTCAGTTTTGATTACTTTCTCTCAGAAAACATGCTCTGCAAAAGTCATAGGACCGGTTGCCTGGTCCCCATTTCTGCTCCCCAAGTCTACTCTTTGCATTTTTTATCACTTTTTCTGGTGTATACGCGTATTCTGGATCTGGATGATAGATATAAAAATTCTCCTTCTTTAGGTTCACCTTTAGATCATCTTCCAAGATTGTTCTTTTGCCTAATATGTGTTTTGTTCCATAATGAACGACTTTAATTTTCTCATGTCTGGGGTTGACTTCTGTCAAGATACCGTGGTGCGAGATGCAGTAGTATTTGAACTCGACGATGTGTCCTGGTAAGAATTCTTCCCACGATCTAACGGGTTCCATATACATTTGTCCCTTTCCTTTTCCAGAGATATCATTTAAGGACATAATTTGAGAAGCCTGTTGAATCGAAGTTTGGTTCTGGTTTTCGTCTGGGGTGTCTAGAAGAATGCTCATTTTTGTTCCCTTCAAAACAAATTGAATATCTATACTCTGGGTATCAACCTTTGCCCAGTGTACAAGGTTGCTTGAATTGTTGGACATTGGGTGAAAATTTTGTTCACCCAATCTCTTCCTTGCTCTCTCGATAACAATGTATCCTGGATAGGTGAAATACTCCTGAAAATTGACTTTACGCAGATTGTTTCCTGCCAAATCGATAGACAGGTTCTCTTCAACCACTGTCCGCTTTGCTACTAAACTCCTTGCAGCATAGTGGATCACATTCATCCAACATTTCTTATCACTGGGGATTTTTGCTATGGACACCAGTATAGCTCGGTGACGTATCCCCCAGTATGAAAAAGAAACAATGTCACCTTCGCTTAGTTCAGATGGGCTGTTGATGACTTCTTCCTTATCCCTTAATATTATTTCCTCGACCAAATGGCCCGAATTTCTATATAACATGCTGTACTTTTTTTCTCCAATTTTCTTCCTGGCGCGGTCAACAATTTTCGTCCTACTGTATCGGTGTGCAGGATGATAATGATAAATGTACACATTTTCGACTGACAGGTCAAAACTGAAGGTCTCCTCTCTTACTTCCGGTATATCAAATGGTCCTTGGTAGGAATAATGGACGACTTTAATTTTCAGCTCTCTTGCAGTTTCAGTGGAGTGAACTTCTGTACAAATTCCTTTGTGCCAGTGTCCATGATAGTTAAACTGTATTGGATCACCACCCCTGACCTCTGATTTTATCTTGATCCATGTTTTGTCGATCAATGGTGTTGAAGAACGGTTGGCCGATTGATTTGTGGAAATCTGATGTGGAAAATCCGCTAAATCAAATGACGGGTATTTACTTTGGTCAAGGGTTGACACTGTGTCAAAGCTTTCATTTACTTTGGCCCAATGGCAAAAATGACACGAACGATTGGTGAAGACTCCAAATTTTCTTTCTCCGACTCTATGCCTTGCTCTTCTAACCACCTCCTCAGGCGGATATACTGTGTAGCTAGAATAGTCAAGCTTGAAAATTTCCATTTCATTCAAGTCAATTGTAAGTTCCTCTTCCACAATTTCTCTTTTTGAAACGAGTGCTTGCAGGCCATAATGAATCACATGGACCTTCCCAACTTTGCAGCCAATACGATAATCCACCGACGAAACAACTGCTTCATGCATCATATTCCAGTATCGATACTGAATGACGTCTCCCTCTTGAAAGTTCCACATATCATGCACTCGCGTTTTATCCCCTCTGAATGGAGATTTAGCAGTTTTATAAGCTTTGGTGCTTCCCCAAACTATGGCGAGCGACAAAATAGAAAGTGGTACGAGTATTCCAGCTAAAAGACCACTACCAGTGATGAAGAGGCCAGTTAGAATGCTGGCAATATTTGGAACGCAAAAGGCGATGAATGAGTACCAACTTCTTCTAGCTTCAAAGTTGTAGCAACGTTTGCATATTTGACCTTTCTTAAATTTATTGTGTAATATTGCTTGTTTTACAATGTTTCTTATTAAGTACATAATCAGAACCACTCCTGGAATTATGGTAGCCACTTGATTGATTCTAAGTGTATTACTACATAAGTTTTCCACTGCGTTTGCAACATCATCTGCTGTGATACCAACAAACTGCATGATAAGTTTCGCAATCTTTGACCCAGCTCCAAGCACAAAGTCAACTATATTTTTCATTATCTCCATAGCTCTTTCAGCCTTACAACTAAATTCTTCTCCCGTGATGCACCATGTACAAAAATGTTCAGAATTAAGGAAAGGTGGAGAATCCTCATGATCATTTTCCAATGCCTTTTGAGCGCGATCCAGTACCTGATTTGGCTGAAATCCAGGATATCTGTATCGAACTATATATAATTCGTTCAATCTAAGATCTCGTGTTTCGCTTGTTTCTTGAACCTTCAAATCCCGATCATATGGAGCGGTGTTGTAATGTATTAAAGTTATAAGAGCACTGTGGTCGGTTCCATTCACACAAATCACGTCTTTGACAATAGAATGATGCGTGTATAAATACTTCTCGTTTCTGCCCAGGTGTCGTATAAATGATCGACCCCCTTGACAAATATGATCTCCGGGTTTTAGTTGCTTGAAGGAAACCAGTCGAACTTTCTCCGAACAGTAGGCACATCCTGTTGGTGTCGGCAAGAGATTTGGCTGTGCTTCATCTTCTGGAATGGCTATGAAAGAAAGGAATTGTGGGTTAATGCGGCCAATATTTAAGCTTCTTTCATAGAATCACAAAGGTAGATTATTATATACACCACAATGATAAGTAAGCAACAATTTCAATGTTTTAATATAAATGCAATACTAAATTTGAAAGAAAAATTGACTAATTATTCGGAACAAAAAAAAAACATATCAGTTTAACAAGTGATCAAGCTAGCAACTTATTCGTCCAACCACCTATCTAGCTAGCTCTTATATGAGAGCGTTTTGCTGGCGATTGAGGACAGGCATGTTATGCAGGAGCAATTGGATCAATAATAAGAAACAAACAACAAACCTTTGTCAAGCACGTTCCCCATTCTGTGTTACCAATAGGAAACAACCAATAATCTTTCTTTGGCCTCTAAAATAATAATAATAATAATAATAATAATAATAATAATAATAATAATAATAATAATAATAATAATAATAATAATAATAATAGCAATAATAATAATAATAATAATAATAACAATAATAACAATGGTAATAATAATAATTTTACGTATATGTAATTTAATGATTTGTTTTCTATTTTTGTTTCTTTTATTTTTTTATTTTATTACATGACATGTTACTATAGTGATATTATTTTCTACAGGACTTAAATTGTTTTGGATAAATCTAGTTCAGTTCTGACTTGTTGTCAAAGAAAACAAATTATGATTGCAACATTGTATTTTTACCTGGCCTTGCTCCCAATCTTGATTCAGAACTTGTTAAAAAAATTAATTCAATCTTTTAGTAATATTCGTTTAGTACAATCGAATTCGTCCATTTCGAACGTGACAGCTGGCATATAATCTTCATTTGCGTTGTTCGGACTAAGTGATCACGTGACTCTTTCGCGTGGTCCATTCTGCATCCCAGTTAAGGGTTAAACTTAGTTTATCGCGATTTTAAAGTCCGTCGTAATTTGCACCTTCAGAGGTCAAAGGTCTTTCTTGTTGTTGCCAGTTTTGAATTGAGTTTTTATTTCAAATCATATATTTTCCGTAGAGAATTTACTTCTGTTCATTGGGATTCTGGATAAATACATTTTTTGGAAATTTTTGGAATTCTAAAGCCGGATTATTATTCTTGGATTCAACAAGGAACTGTTGACACCTCAATACAAAAAAAGGTTATAGAAGACGTAATCGTCTTTCATCTTTGACCTTCATCGTGATTCGAACTTTGATTCATTTATAAAATTTTAGTGATAGGACTTAATTTTTTTTTAATTCTAGGGTCAATTTTTGGATTAGATTCAAAAACCGTGGGTCCTTTTTCATATTTTTACCTTGTTTTCTAGGGATACAAGTTATTGTTAACTTTATAAAGCTTGTTGGTTTCACTCTTTTCTTTGTTACTTTGTACGAGCCTAGTCATGTAACAATAATAATAATAATGATAAAAACAACAACGATATCAATGACTATGTCTCGCTAAACATTCACTCATTAGAATGTTTATTATTTGGTGTTTTGATCATCTAAAAAAGGTCTACTTCAAGAGGAAGAAAAGGTCTGTTAACAAAAACGTTGAGGAGAAAGATGGGTTATCCGCTAATCAGTAAGATGGTATTCCGATTTGGTAGACAAAGAGAGAACCCAATGTAAATTACATTGATATATAAATACAAACGTAAACAATTTTATCCCACTCGTGGAGCCTGGAATGTTTGGAGCTCGACTTCCTCCTCAGGATCAAAGACAAGGAAAATCTCAACAAACTCATCGCCTACTGTTACAAAATCTGTTGCCGAAACGGGTCAGAATTAGATGTTTCGTAACGGACAGTAGATCGTCTCTACTGACATAAAATGGAATCTGGACTCGATAAATGCGCGCCACAACGCTTCAATCGAAGTAAACTTGAAGAATATACGGCATAAAAGTCTGGAATTCAATTTAATATTAGTTAAGAATATATTTTACGGATAAGAAAATACTTGGCTCAAAGGAAAAGCAGAGAACAGAATGAGGATTTATTAGAAAATAAAAGACGAACAAAGTACATTCCAGAAAGTAATAAAGAGTTCATCTCCGTCATTCAGTAGAAACATCTGCGATACTACATTGTAGAAAGGTACGAGGACAGCGTTTTCACAGAAGGTGTACAGAAAGAAAATCAGAAAGTAGAGAAACAGAACAGGTCAGAGCAATCACGCTGATGGCTTCAACACCGTGAAGTTAAATAGAAAGAGACTGTTCATGAAAATGCAATACCATGCATTCTTGATGGACAATGTAATGTAAAAAGTGCAAAATGAAGACCAATTGCAATTTTGCAGATGACCAGACCTAAAAGTCACAAAGTTAGCTACCTTATCAGTGTCGTAGTAAACCAAGTTAGAGTACAAGATTTGCCACAATAATCTAGTAATATCGGTACACAAGCAACAAGTGTACGATCGTACAGCAGAAGAAAAAAAATTGAAAACATATGGGGGAAATCATGTGGCACTTCAACCTCCATGACGACTACAATACACGGCAAGATATAGTGCTGGCAGAGCTTTAAATTTCATGTCGAGTATATAAAAATTTCAGAATAGAAAGCAAGACGTTTAAACAAAACATTAACTTTTCCAGAAGACAGCTTGAGACATACTGTTGGGGAAACTTCAACTTCCACATCGACTTTAAGACAGACTAGAAGACAAGGTATAGTGCTGATGGAACTTTTAAGTTCATGTAGAATACAAGATTCAATAAAGAAAACAATGCAGGTAATGGTGAAACTTCCAGTTCCATGTCTAGTGCAAGCTGTACCTTGCGAGGCAAGTCGTAGCGCTGTTTCGTACAAAAAGGAGCACCAAAGTTATATCAATACCGGTAAATGTGCGGCTCGAACGCAAAGAACAAGTTAAATGATCAGAGAAAAGGCATAAGGCATTTTAGTGACGTTAATAGTTCATCAAGTCGCTTATGCATTGTCTTCTAATTGCTACACTGTAAACATTGCTAGAAAATTATCGTTATGAAACCGATGGAACACTTTGAAAGATGCAGCTTTGATGCAAAGCAAATAATTTCTCTAGAATGTCATCATCGACAAGAAACCCACGAGACAGATTTCTTGAGAGCATGTACAAGTGTCTTGCTTCAAGCTAGAAATGACATTTTGGGTCGACGAGAAACTCTTATTAATACCCTGGACGCTGCCCAGTCAGGCATCCCTGCTTCTCTGACGTTACAGTAAGGGCAAGGCAGAAAGAGACAACAAAAAAACACTCCTTCAGAAGGCATCACACGCACATAATTAGAAAGACCAAGAAAAAGAGAACTGTATGAAAATTCGACACCTTTGATTATTAAATCACAGAGAGAGAGAGAAAGAGAAAGAGAGAGAGAGAGAGAATAATGCATTGAGAGTCTTGAGAATGTTTCAATTCGGAAGTGGATCTGTTTGTTATGCCAGCCACTATGATGACGATGCAGTAATCACGATAGGTAGAATTTCATACCATCACCTCTTTCACATCCTCAGCCCTAATCGAACTTGAAATCAAAGGACAACCCAAAGATTACATCGATCTCAATAGCAGCTACGTGTACTTGAAAGTCAAAAGTCTCGATCATGACCGAAATCCTGTTGACGGCAGAGATAAAATAACTTTCGTCAACAATTTCATGCATTCCTGGTTCAGTGAAGTGGTTTTGTACTTGAATAACAAACTATTCAGTATCAGCATGGACACTTACTCTTAACGAGCGTATCTGTAAAATCTCTTGACGTACGGAAAGGAAACCAGGAACACCCATCTGGATGCATGCGTAGTATGGAAACCTAACACAGTAGGCAAATTCAAAGACACCAATTTGATTACAGATAAAGAACTATGCCACAATGTGAGATTCATCAACCGACGGAAAAAATCAAGGAAAATATCAAGGATAAATAAAGTTTAGAATTGATAGGTCGTTCGCATTTTGATATGTGGTTACAAGAAAGCATTTGCTGAACAGAGTTGATGTCCGCTTGAGATTGAATCACAGCAGTACCACTTTCCATTTGAAGGATGAAACTGACAGTTACGAAAATGCCAGTCACTACGTGCGACGCATGGAAGTGCTACCTAAAGTGGGAAACGACATCAGTTACACTTTGACAGAACGACCGCCAAGCATCCTATAAGACGAGAGAAAGTGAAAACTTTCACCAGTGCCGCTGAACTCCGATCCGAGATCGAAGATCATTTCTTCCCTGGCAGTTACCCTAACATTTAATCATCGGCATCATTAGCAATGCAGTCCTCAACGAACCTCACGATCAAGATCCTTTCGACGTTGGGAATTGCAACGTGTCCAATATTGAAATCAGTCGCGACAGATAAAAAACAATAGTATTCACGGCATATCGTACGACGATTATGCAGGAGGCTAAGATTTATGTTGGGTTTCTGTAAATTTCACTCCAGACAATGGCAGCGACGAGGGTCATTTCCAACCTAAAAATTCTGATCAGCTTCGTATGGAACTTTCGTTTGCTACAGATCTACCCAAGATGGTGAACATCATCCTGTATGCCAAATTTGATAATACGATATAAATCAACAGTATGATAAAAGTCATTCTTGGCTTTTAGAAGCTATGAAATACTATTATCCATCTTTAAAAAGTAGAGACTCTTTAGTGGATATCGTGGATCAAAAACCAAAGTCAAAGACAAAGAGGTGATGGTCAAGTCCAGATGGCCAGAATAACCATAACAATGGCTGGTCAAGAAAGATTACTATGCATGTCAGAACAATCATCCCAGTCATATTCAACACGATAAATGTCTGATGGTCAGCCTAGAAGAAAAATTGGACGAGTATCTGGAGGAGGCTTGAAGTTTCATCTCGGAAGAAGCAGTGTTGCATCAGTGATATAGACTTGCGTGATCATTTCTCCGCTTCACTGCAAACTCTAGAGATCCATCGCATCGAGTTTTTCTTGGCCCAGAGTAAGGAAAGGAAGCGAAGAGACGATTACTTGACAGAGTTTCAAGCGAAAGGTCAGGAAAATTGTGAAAGAAGAAAATAAATCAAAACCAAATGGATACCTGGGAACGTTATTACATTTTGAAAAACAATTCGTACACCGATTCTTGGAATCCTGTTGTGTGCTCTAATGATGAACTTACTCATCACAAACCTAACGACAATCAAGATTATGCCATCAACATGGACGACAGTCATCTCCTAGGAACCCACTGGGTAGCCGTCTACTTTTCCTATGATACCTGTGTGGAGTTTTCTTTATTCGTATGGATTGCTGCATTAAGAAGACGACACCATTGACTTTACGAGAAAAATTACTCAGATTCAATAATGTGAAATCACAAGGCACATACTCCATTGTGCGTAGACAATACTATGTGCATTTGCTTCTTCAACTCAGTCTTGGAAAAGATATACTACTCTATTGCCAAAATATTATTTGTCTTTACCTTTCTCTGTATGTCAAAAAATAGGAGTGTGCCTATATTCACTTCATTTCCATGACTTATAAGATACTGTGTGTGTTTTGTATATGTGTAAGTGGTAATAAAGCGTGTTGTTTAAAAAAGTGGACGTGTTTATTTTAGGTGCGCACGTTCCATGTTATTCAAGGTGGAGTGGGTATTGTTAGGTTTGAGTAAAGGGGTATTTTTCTTCACGTCCATGCCTTAAGTATATAAATCGTATCTTCGCTCGTTCACATTCAAGATGAGCAGAATCAGCAAACAGTTAGAACTCCAAATGCACCTGGGGTATGCCAGGCGACTCCTGGATGAGCTGTCCAATGGAGGCCGTTGCAGAGAGTACCAGACTTAACGAATAGCAGTAAAAAAGAAGGGAAGAAGGAAGAGACAAGACATAGCTTGCATAATCATATAATAAGTTTGACCTGTGAGGTCAAACCTACAGTGAGGACACTGCCATTACCACCACCACAAAATCAAAACACACCAAGATCACGACCACAATCACTATCAAGAACCGCTGTCTGTTCTCCCAGACGGAAAACTGGGAGGAGTTGGAAAGACATTGGCAAGAGAGGGAGCCGCAGCAAGAGCAACCACGACAACCACAGCATCCTCGTGTCTGGCATAGGGGAAGAAAGATGGAACAAGTATTCACTATCTGGAATGACGAGGTCACTCATAACCCATCTGCACTCCCAAGAACAACGCAGAATTAGGGGTAAGATTGGAGTCGGCGATGCGTGTGTGGTGCCCGAACTGGAAGGTGTCATAATTAGCCAGGTTCATTTGGAGTTAGAAACAACTGATATTCTTTTGGCTAACCAGATCTCTAGAAAAGAGAGATTGATTAAGCTGCCAGTCATGTAATTATGTGTGCGCATGTGTGTTCGTGTGCGTACGTACGTTTGCGTGTATGTGCGTTTGTATGCATATGTATGTATGTATGTATGTATGTATGTATGTATGTATGTATGTATGTATGTATGTATGTATGTATGTATGTATGTATGTATGCATGTATGTATGCATGCATGAGTAGAATACAAGCAAAAACTACGTTACATTACGTAAGCGTTCGTGATTCTAACTTGCTGACGAATGTTCCATGATTGCTAAAACCGACTCTGACATGCAACACAGTAGGGACCGTTTCTTTTCAGCTTGCGACAATTTCGGTCTAGCAATCATAATCAAGAAGACAGAAGTGATGCTACAACGTGCACCAGAAAGGCCTTTCATAGAATCCACAACTGTAAATGGTCACGTTCGCCTATCTCGGCAGCACAATTACGTTCAGCCTACATTGATGATCAAAGTAATGCAAGAAGTAATAAAGCAGATGTGGCTTTTGGCAATGTGCAAATGTTAGAGTATAGAAGCATTAGACGACAAATAAAAGGTCTACAAACCCATTTGTCGCCATCTCTGCTGTATGCATGCAACGCCTGTACTGTGTACATCCGTCATGCCAGAAAGCTGAAATATTTTCACGTGGTCTTACTGAGGAAAACGATCAGGCTATTATGACAGGATGGGGTCCCAGACTCGGAGGTTTTCACACAGGCATGCATTCCAAGGATACACACTCAGAAGATTAACTCGGATGGGATGATCAGGTGATGTCAGTAGACCGACAACTAAAGATTTTCTACAGTGAGCGTGATGGGAAAGCGATTATACATTGGTCAGAAGAGAAGATTCTAAGATTTTCTCAAGTGATCCTGGCAAATTTTAACCAGATTCTGAGTGTTGGGAAGTTCTGATAGAATCTCTCCACCTGGAACATATTCGCTAGTACCGCTCATACTGGAGCTGCGACGTTTGAAAAAAAAAGAGAACTGCCGAGACAGAGCAGAAGGAAAAGCAGGGTTCGTAGAAATACAGCACATCCTACATTGATCAAGCAACCACAAATGGCTCCTTCCGTGCAATGTGTCACAGACGGTTTAGACAACAAATTAGTCTCATGAACAAATCGAACTTGATAACGAATTTGACTGGAAAATCACCTACCTCCTAGCATCTTATTGCATCTTAAATTTTTACATAAGTTTTTTAAATCAAAATTATTCATTCCCATCTTAACATCCGTTTTTGAGGAATCAACTTTACTTGCATTCAGTTATTATTGGAAAGAAATTATTATTCAAATTATTTATGGGAATTGCAAAATGCTTATTAACTATTGGACAAAAACACTGGGATTACTGTGACTTCATTCAAAGCCATCGTGTAATATATCATTGTGATACATCAAAACTGTTGATACATCAAACTATTCAACGCCACTGGCACAATAGCACATCCAGAATAATTGGAATATATTCAGACATTATAATTTTAGAACTGTGATAGAACTTTTATGATTATTTGGGACTTAATTCTCAATACTGTTAGTTCTTCTTAAATTTATATTTCATAATTTAGAGAATTAAATTATATGTTGACTTTTACGAAATATGTTGGATTTGGTTTTTCTATTACTTTGTTTAAGACAAGACCATACTGTCGTATCAGCATAATAACATACATACATACATGCATGCATGCATGCATGCATGCATGCATACATACATACATACATACATACATACATACATACATACATACATACATACATACATACATACATACATACATACATACATACATACATACATACATACATACATACATACATACAAAACTAAAACATAATTAAATGTAATTTAAAATTTCAAAGATAACCTTTATTTTTACGTTATGATCTTGAACTCTGTAAGAAGCAATGTGTTTGTACGTCTGAAAGATATTCTTCTTCGTATCCTTACCCCAAACAAAGATGTTTCTCTTCGTACCATTAACCACCACCACCACCCCAAAACAACCGGTAGGGTCTGTACGAACTCATGACCAATAAATAGCGTATTTATGTTGATGACTAATACATTCATAATGAAATGGAAGTAGCTATCTACTTTCGGGTTTATTCGAATTCAGAGAATTATATTGCTGTCATCAAGCAGAATGTAATGGCAACGATTTCCACATGTTAGAAAAGAAAAACCTTGGTGTTTTACCTGGAGACCTAGAGGGTAGTTGTTGGCAATGGCTGGTCTGAGAAATACATCGATTTTTAGTACAGTGATGCTTAAAATGGTGTGGATACAAATTGATGATCATAAATCAAATTCGAAAGCAATGTTTAGCTAACAAGCGTTCAAATGAATGATCTCTGAACGGCTACATGATTCAACTTAACGACAGGTGATACCACTACTTCTTGGAGTAGCGTATCAGGTTACAACTTTAAATAGGCACGACAATTGGCTTGAAACTTGCACATCGGGTTACAATTTTTAGACATGTGGCTATATTCTACTAACCGCTACAACTAAAAACAACCTCTTTAATGAAGCCGGTTATGGCGTGCAGACGATCACTAACATTGCACCATAAGATTACTTAAGCCGCTGCCGCCGAAAAGGTTATACTCAAGTCATGCCTTTCCCATACTAAACAGCACCAGCAGATAACGAGCTGAAAGGTAAGTTCGTACCATACTATTGGCGATCCGATAGATTATACATGCAACTCGACCTTCTTCAAGCTTCTTCCAAATGGTTTAAATATAAACCGTGCCATTTTTGACAAACTATTTCTCCCCAACACAAGTTTGTCATCAATTCAACAACATCAACAAGTTTAATAATAATAATAATAATAATAATAATAATAATAATAATAATAATAATAATAATAATAATAATAATAATAATCTACTCACCTATACAGTATCCAACACGCGTTGCGCAATGTTCAAAGTCTAAAGAGCTATTTATTTAGTGACAGGTGTCGACGCAGTCTAGCGATTAGCTGGAGAGAAAAAAAAACACCCCAGCGAGGTTATCGTGGGGTTCAGAGGAGACACTCTCAAAAGAATGTTAAAAATAAAAAAAATAAAAAATTTAGAGGCAAACAGTTGTCTATATAATTATATTGTTTTCATGGATATACAATTTATAATTGTTAAAAAAATATTTTATACCATTTTATATACCAATGGACTATATATAATTTTACAAAATATTTTTTATAATTGATAATTTGTATATTCTTTAAAATAAAATAATTATACGTATGACTGTTTGTCTCTATTTTATTTTATTATTTTACTAATTCAGATTTCATTAGATCCTTTTAAATCATACAATACACGACACCACCACGTAGAATGTGTGCCCGGTTTCGCTTCAGTGCTTCATCAGACCTAAGAAACCCAAGTGGTCGAGTGGTCTAAAGCACTCCCCGTTACGGATCACTATCATCTCACATCTGTCTGCGTGGATTCGAGTCTAAGATTCGGCGGTTTCTTCCTCCACCATTAATACTGGTCTATCGTGTGCTGAAAAATGGGGTTAAGCCCCACTGCAACAACATCATCAGACATAGATCATTGTGTGTGTGTGTGTGTGTGTGTGTGTGTGTGTGTGTATATATATATATATATATATATATATATATATATATATATATATATATATATATATATATATATATATATATATATATATATATATATATATATATATAATCTATGTTGGGGTTTGGACCGAGACAAGGAAATTCCAGACTGTTGAATAATGCTCGTTAGCTGCGATACTAAAGAAACCATACAGCATTCAGCAACGCCCCAAGACGATTAAAAGAGATCATGATGAAACTGTTTCCATATGACGTCGAATTCAGATTTGTGAAAGAAATAAATCTTGTTATTACTGATTCATTAAGCCGAGCTTATATAGAACATCTTGACATAGAAATTGAACGCCCAGGGCTCCTAAACGTTAATGTTCGACAACTTCCCAGATGCGAGACTTGCAGAAGTCAAGAAAGCAACTTTGGAAGACGCGTAAATGCAGTTACTTATGGAACTCATTATTGAGGGATGGTCTGAATCCAGAGACAAAGTGCCATACTCAGCCTTACCATATTTTGATATGCGGGATGTCCTTAGTGTTCAAGATGGAATAGTTGTCAAAGGAGAGGCAATTATAATTCCCAAATCATTGAGAAAGGATATGAAGAATCGTCTTCACAGCACTCATTTAAGCTACGATAGCGTGATGAAGCGAGCTAGAGGAAAGATATGTAGGCCTTGAATGGCAGGAGAAATTAAAGAAATGGTTGAATCATGTGAAGCATGTGAGGAATGCAAACCTAGAAACCAAAGAGAACCGCTTGTACAGCACAGCGATGGAGACAGGCCTTGGAATAAGGTGGGCATGGATCTGTTTGAAATCAGTGGTAGACAGTATCTTTTTGTGCTTACTCCTTTTCAAATTTCATAGAAGTGGACTACTTAAATACGGCAAGTTGTAGTCAAGTTGTAACCGTAATGAAGTAACATATCGCAAGATTTGGAATCCCCACCACAATTATATCAGATAATAGACCCCAGTTTACAGGAAAGGAGTTCGCACAGTTTATTAAAAAATGGAGCATTAACCACATAATGTCAGATCAAAATCATCAACAAGCAAACGGAAAGGCTGAATCTGCTGTTAAAGTCATTAAGAATGTGTTAAAGAAAACACTCACTGACGGTATAGATCAATATGAAGCCTTGTTAGAACTTAGAAACACTCCCCGTCAGGATACAGGACTTAGTCCGACTCAAATGTTTTTCGGAAGAAACACCCGATCAATGATCCCATCAACAAGTGATCTGAATAAGGAACTAAAAATTTTAAATTTCCAATCAGCGCGAAAATGCTCGATAAAGAAGTGGTACGATAAGGCGGGATTGTGTGCACATACGACCCACACAGATAAAAGTACGCATCCGGGAGATTTCACCATTACGTGAAACCAAGAACACTGATGTGCCGACAAATAGCGACAAAGATCAAACAACGGCAACACCAAGTCAATCAAATAGCTGCAGAATATCACCTTCAGAGAATGTTGAAGATGACATATTGCCAAATTCTGATATAACGACATCGACTGCACCAAGAGTCAAACCAAAGAGAAATATCAGGGAGCCTGCTTATCTAAAGACTGTGTGCTACAAGTGAATTATTAACTCTTAACATGTAGATCCTAGTCAGCTAATCTTATTTTGCTTTTGGTTAGTGAATATGAACTGATAATCTGATACTAGATTTAGCTTTTAATATACACTATATGTCTATCAAATCTCATGTACTTGTATTAGGCATTTAATAAAGTAGATATAACTATAGTATGATGCTAGATCCCTGTTTGTTTGTACCCCCTACCGATTTCAAACACTAAAAAATGTAATGTGACAAAAAATGCAAAGAACTAAGTCAATTGAATCATTGATTTATATTTTTTAACCTGACTGTCACCAGAATGGCACTAATACTAGCATCCCCTTGCACTTTTCATTCTTAACGGACTTTCCATACTAACACGGCGCCATATTTCGTACACTATGGGGTAGTTTATTTCCATTCGACAACATAATGACGTCATTCGTCCTATTCAGTAACCGCCGGATAATTCCGTAAATTACCATAACGTTGACTTTGGAATTATATTCATTTGAAGACGTGAACATATTAATGAATCCGCTTGTTAAATCCACGTGCACGTGAAAGGCAAATGTTTTGTCATTCTATTCCTTTGCTTGATTCGATACTGTAAACATCGGGAAGCAGACGACATATGCATGTACATCTTTAGTCGCGCATACAACCCTTTGCTGAAAATGGACTTGTCCAGGAACTGGAAATGGTTCTCAAGCATGTCATTGAAAACTTCCGTTAAGCATGAAACGCGCATGCGGTGACGGTGTTATGGCAAGTTATAAAGTGCAAAGAACTTAGTCAAATCATGCATCGGAATATAGTTTTTTTTTTTAAAAAAAAAGGGGGGGGAGTTGAATAAAGTTTATGTAGCATAATTTGAAATAGAGAATAGTAGTAGATTCATTCAGCTTCGCAATGTAGTCACCTGACTGCTGTCTGTTACTAGCCTATGATGGAATGTGTACTATGTACATGATGACCTAATAAAAGTTGTATAGCTCGAGAACAGCGTCTGGTTTTATCTGCCTGTTTAGCAGCGGAGTGGTATGTCCCCTGCTAGTGGACAATATATCAACATAGTCAAAGGGTTACTTTATTTTTTTCCCCACAATTTCCTTGTCAAATCCCAACGTAGCTTATTTCTTCTCACCCAATATTATCCGTTAAAGTAAGAAAGAACTCCTCTCTTGTGCAATATAGTTCATACGCCAATGTTTACATGCGGTGCATTAATACAAATATGTTAATGAGGATTGTGGCGTGATGTGTCATCCGAAGTACACCGTTTTAATGCGTAAGCCAAAAAATAAAAATAAAAAAACATTAAACGTTGCATAGTTTTTAGGTATTATCACGTTTAAGATATGGATGTTATATGAAATTAACAATAAATAGTTAATATTTATTACAAGAAAATGTTTTATTCTAATTAGTTCGAATTTAGAAGATTTAGAAAATTATATTGTACACAATGAAACAATACTCTGCCCATAGCTCTGTTGTGGTGTATCTACATGTAGCATGAGTGTCCGTGCTTCGGTTATTCTCGGGTAACTAGAGATCCCTGTCACTATCACATATAACTCTCCTTTTCTTTAGCGAAGGTGAAACTGTGACATACTTGTGTTGTAATTAATATTGATTGTAAAAGTACACCCTTGTATAAAAGACCCTCCAAATACTGACACCAGCGGATAACCATGTGCTAAACTTTCAAGTTCATTATATTTTTTTGTCTTATAAATGTGGAAAGTGCTACAGTGAAATTTGCTAATGAATTAATTTGTTGACGGATACATGATTCATTTAGGCTGGTAAGTGCATTATTTGTCATTAAATATTGTAGGTATATTTTTGATTCAACTGGGACACAGTGGAAATGCTTAACAAAATTAGAATAAAGCATGTTTGACATAACACATTTCTGGCTGTTACTAAGTTTCCTGTAGTTAGGAGAGTTGGGAGTCTTAGAAGTGTATAGTTTATGTGCATAGATCAGTGTTTTCTGTCATAGTTCATTTCACCAGCATTGAGAATTTTTTCCTATATGTAGCACAACCATTTTTCAGGTCAACATTATTAAATGTAGCTAGGAGTACATAATTTGTTCACACGATGTATTTAAGCAGCTTTAGCTACATTTAATGACACTGACCTGAAAATATAGTGAGTTAGACCTGCAGATACGATACAACTGACCATGCTGTGTACATCGAACTAGCATAATACCAAAAAGCCCGTCATCGTGTGCGTGTCTCTCCCGAAATGTTTTGTATTGCTTGTTCCCAAAAATGGTGAAACCTTTAGTTACTATGTTTTTTTATATTTATTTGTTGTTGTTGTTGTTGTTGTTGTTGTTGTTGTTGAAGTTGTTTGATTTTAAAACAAATGCGTCAGGCATAGCAGAAGACAACAATGGTTTACTTTTTAAAATATTTATAAGCTTTCTGGACACTTCGACTGACACGACCTGTCTGAAAAAATCAGACCTAGATAAGAAAAGTAAGGTTAGCAAAACAACTAGATTCCTCACTCGCAGGGGTGAAAAATAAAATTGTCATGATGATGCATAGTAGGTAGGACGTTACGTAATGACGTAATTCTTATTTTCAAAGAAAAAACGTCATCCGTTTCTTTCAAACATTTCGTGCCTGAAGAAGCAAGCATTAATTGCGAAACTAGCTGCACAGAATTATCACCATTTTTGTTGCTTTTCTTTACCCAAATTTCAAAAAAAATAACAAGACAAACAAGAGTACTAGTTGTAAATTTACAATTTTAACTGTAACATAAAAGTCAAGAGTAAAAGTGGGTAAAGCTGAATAGAGCTTGTGTCTATGTGTTGTAAACACCTGATCCGACCTAAAATATGGATTCTACTTGAAGTTGATGTCTGATGTTTATTACTTATAAAACTTTGAGAATAGCATTTACTAAATTGCGAAAATACTCTCATAGACTTTATGGTGAAACATGCAGATGAGCTTAGCCGGATGCGATATAATACGAAAAGAGAATGCATTTAATTTTTTTAAAATATAATTTGTACATGGACTCCAAACGCAGGTATATACTTAAATAGTATTGGAGATCCAAATATTGCCACGGCTTTCGTAAAATGAGAGGATAATAAGAAATTCAAGCAATTTTACTTTTACATTTTGTAGACTTGGTGGTGAACTATTAAAGTCAACAATACAATCATTCAACAAATTTATTGAACAATTAATAAAACGTACGCTTTCTCAACCAGCTTCAATGAGCTACTATTGCAGTTAATAAAATGTATGTTTTTCTATACCAGCCTTAATTAACCACCATAACATGTAATAAAAAATAAACTTTCTAAACCAACATCGTTTAACACCATAATATTTATTAAAAGTTACTCTTTCTCAGCTGCCCTTAATTAACTATAACATTTAATGAAGTTACGCTTCCTATATTAGCCCTTGCTAGGCGCTATAAAAGATACATAATTAACCTTTGTTGTTTTAAATGCTTCCGTTTGTTATAATGTACATACAATTCATTTTCATAAAATATTTTTGTTTTCTTTCTCTCGTCACTATATTAGCCTGCTCGTTTGTAGTAATCTAAACCGAATCACGAATCATAATAATACATATTTTGACGCATACGTTTCAAAGTTTTGATTCATATTATTGCTTTTTTGAACTTTTACCATGTGATTTAAAGATGCTGATTTATATTATTGAATTTTTTCAGCCATTATGTCACTTTTGTGTAAATTAATATTGTATATTTGTATTATGAATACGGTCGATAGGCTAATATGCAATGAAGATTCTATATAAATCTTGCAAAGAATCGAAAAATAAAATTTTAAAAATTGTAACCTTTTCACTATTCTATATTGCCTCTTGATTCGAAAAAGGCAATATGTTTATATCGTGTGTGTGTGTGTGTGTGTCATTTGTTAAAGATGTGCTATTAGACTATTATGTATAGATAAATCACAACTGAATATTAACGTTTAATCAATCTTCGATTATGCACATCTTTTCCAATGATTACGTTCCATTGAGATGGTCGCTCGTTGAAAGCACGTCGACTTTGAATGAGATCGACCGACACTCATTTCATACTTCGTGATGATTATTTCAACTGGTTGCTATGTTTCCAGTAACTTTTATAATTATGTATTACTCGATGACGTTATTTTATGTTGCCTTATTTGTTTATGGTGTATTTTAATCAAATATTGCATACTGAAACTCTCTCCCCTAGAATTGTGATGGCGCCATTGTTTCCAGTATTCCACGTAGCTGAACGGGAGGTGGTAGTGTTCCTTTTTCTAACTCCAATCTCAGAACCTCAAGTGACACTGTTGTTTATGTTTGTATAAATATCTGAGGTTCTCCAAGAGTACAGAGAGTATTGTAATAGACCTGAGAGCTCTACAGCTGTAATATGATGGAATGGGAAGATGTATATGTATATATATGTCATATATGTAACATGTTGTTCATGTCAATTAATATATATATATATATATATATATATATATATATATATATATATATATATATATATATATATATATATATATATATATATACTTCTGAAAGAATTAATTTGAAAACTTATGTAATAAATGTATAGATCAGGACTTACCATGATATCTGTATTAAATTGTTTATGTTGTATGTCAAGTGTCATGCGGTAACAAATGTCATCGATTTCAACATCGCCCATTGTTAAATACTCACAAAAGCTTCTGGAATCTTAGTTTACATTAATTTCTCACACCCAGAAATATGTTTGTCACACTTAAATTAACATTCAAATCATCATTTGATTAGCACAGCTTGATTACTCCAACAGCTAACATCAAGAAAATACGTCTGTAGGCAAGATGGCCGACAGTAGATCACATGACCGGTTACACACAGTAAATTTGTCAAGTTCACATTTTTTTATTACATTTCACTTCTTGATTGTAAATGCATGCCTTCTTTTATAAGTAGTATATTTTGAATATTTATTAGTATATTCTTCATGTTTATGCTGGTCAGTATATTTTCAATGTTATCAGCGTTCATTGTTAGTTGTGTACTCTTCACACAATGTTAACAATCTTGGTTACGACTTAAAGTACGTTGACGTTTGACGGACACAACATAATATGTAATGTTTATATATTTACTAATGACAGAGTGTAAACGGGCAAGTGATGATAGAGAATTGTTATTAACCCTCACTTTGTATCTCTGGTTGTAGAGTATCTGTTTGGCACCATCAGACTTATTCGGCGTCCAGGACAAGCAATGATTTGTTAAAATCACGTCACATGACTATTTTCCAATGAATTTAAATTGAAGTTGAATTTCTGCAGATAGCTGTCAACAATAGCGTCTCTATCAACATCTTTCCACCAATTAAAAAAGAACACTGCATTGAGGTAGTTATAATTACAACTTTATTGAATGACATTAAAAAGGAAATAGGACTATTTATAAAAAAAAGATAAGACAAGTAAAGAAATTTTAATTTCCTTATTCTCAAAAACAGACTGGAATTCTATATATAGTACAACAATAGGAATCAATTCAATTCAAACGAATTCATTCTACTGCTATTCATTCAAGTTTAATATAGAAGTAATATTGTGCCACATAAATAAGCAGCTATCTCCCGCCACACTAAGAAATCATGGCTAACTTTCAAAATACTTACTCCAAGGCCCGTTCGTTTCTTGCCGAATAATTGCGTTAGAGTTATGAAGGCCAGCATATTAGAGCATTTGTGTCTTGCATATGTTAAACGTAACCAAACACATGTATTCATGTTTTTAGTCATATTTCTTTTGTTAAGCATCTTACCACAATTTCATAGTCAAGAATAAAAAGATCCTGACTTTGAGCATTTCTTTAAATTTATTATTACATTTACACAAATTACCCTATACCCTATACCGCTCCCCCATCTGTTACAGTATAAATAAGGCCCAAAAAATATATGTCTCCTTTCGGACCAAACTTTCAAAATTCTCAATCCAAATTTTTGTTAGTCATGACCAATTTTAGTCAGGTAAAAACCATCTCTGAAAAGTGTTTTGTGATTATAATGCCAAAATTCTATTTTGCCCAGATTTTGATTTATACAAATGTTGGACTTGTCCAGGTTTTAAGTTATCCGAATTTTAGATTTGTTCCAGTGCCGTTTAAAGGAATAGGCAGCACGCGATGCACATGCCTAGGGCTTAGCGCAGTAAGGAAGGTGGGACCGCGACTGCCCAAAAATAAACTTTCGGTGTCGGTTGTGTTAGCAGTTTAGTACTTTATTAATAAATTTAACAAAATGACACACATGCACATGGATATGCAATGCAATACTCTATATCTTAGACTGAGAGATTTGAGTTGCAGTTCTGGTTACATTTAAAGTTAGTGTTTGTTCCTAGAGCCTCCAAATTTCTTAAAACGGCTCTGATTTGTTCAAATTTGGATTTGCCCAGATTGTGAATTATACAAATTTGAGGTTGGTCTAAATTTCGGAATTTCCCAGATTTTCATACGAAGGTTTTATTTTATAAGAGTTAGTAGAATTCTCCACCAATAGGATTATACTTTGAGGTTATAAAAACAAAATATTCATTTTATCAAATTTAGTTCATGAAATTTTGCTAAAATTGTTGTCTCTTAAAATTTATATGAAATATTGTGTATTAAAATCGATATTGGTTGCTTTTGTTGTGTAGTAAATGTAAGATAGCAAGCTCATTGTGCAAAGCATTAAAATAAGTATGTTTAATCACAAAAAAAGGTTTCATAGATTACGAAGTATCACAGTTTTTGACCTCAATCTTGTGTTTTTAGATTGGTTTCTCTCTCTCTAAGTAAAATTTCTTTATCGTGCAAAATTAGAGCGGGGTTATGAACAGTGTCTACTTTATGACAGTTATTACCCTGGAGATAGTGCGAAAAATGTTGGATACAAGAATTACTTTCTGCTTTAAAAAGTATATGACATGATTATTAGATATGTTATCAATGATTCTAAGTGATGACAAAGGGGCATGATCATAGGCATTGAGGACATGATCCTAATCCTTTAGGACAGATCCAGGTTCGTGATCCTAAACATTGAGGACAGATCCAGGATCGTTATCCTAGGCATTGAGAACAGATCCAGGATCATGATCCTGGGCATTAAGAACAGATACAGGATCATGATCTTAGGCATTCATGACAGATCCGGGATCATGATCCTAGTTATTGAGGACAGATTTAGGATCATGATCCTGGGCATTTAGGACAGATCCATGTTCATTATCCTAGGCGTTGAGGACATATCCAGGATCATCATCCTAGTCATTGAGGACAGATCCGGGATCATGGTTCTAGGCATTGAGGACAGATCCAGGATCATCATCCTAGTCATTGAGGACAGATCCGGGATCATGGTTCTAGGCATTGAGGACAGATCCAGGATCATCATCCTAGTCATTGAAGACAGATCCGGGATCATGGTTCTAGGCATTGAGGACAGATCCAGGATCATCATCCTAGTCATTGAAGACAGATCCGGGATCATGGTTCTAGGCATTGAGGACAGATCCAGGATCATCATCCTAGTCATTGAGGACAGATCCGAGATCATGGTTCTAGGCGTTGAGGACAGGTCCAGGATCATCATCCTAGTCATTGAGGACAGATCCGGGATCATGGTTCTAGGCATTGAGGACAGATCCAGGATCATCATCCTAGTCATTGAGGACAGATCCGGGATCATGGTTCTAGGCGTTGAGGACATATCCAGGATCATCATCCTAGGCATTGAGGACAGATCCGGGATCATGGTTCTAGGCATTGAGGACAGATCCGGGATCATGGTTCTAGGCATTGAGGACAGATCCAGGATCATCATCCTAGGCATTGAGGACAGACGCAGCATCCAGTGATTACTATGTATATTGATTTTGATTGAAATGCAGTATGTGATTATAGGTAGGGGATCACAATGGTTTCCAAGTTATGGCCTAAGGAATGACCCTCATGGGAATATGAATAAACAATACCAAGAAGCAGTGTTGGTTCAAACAAAATGTTAGCTATCTACTTATGCAATGTTTTGAATATAAATGCAAATACAGAAAAAATGATTCGCCAACATGTTTGTTAAATTCTATCAAAATTTTCGGCAATTATCCTCAAATCTTCTGTACCATCAAAGGACTCATTGTGATGGGAAAACAAACATAAAATTCCTACATCTAGTTTCGGAACTATTGGCTTGACAAAACTGTTAACATTGAGTAAATGCTGATACAGTCGCACAAAAGCATGCGCACATCGTCCCACGGTTTCCTCGAAGAAAACGAAAGCAAATTCATCTATGACTGTTAAGCTGCTGTCTTCAGGTATATTATCAGTGGTAAGATGGACACAAATGATCTGACATGAGAACAGAAGAAGTGTTGCTTTATTTATTTGATGAAATGTATGGCAGTGCAAAACTGAGAAACAATCTCTTCTGCCCAGCCTTGTTTGTCATAGACCAGAAGGAACATAGCTTGAGTCTTACAATGGATGATAGCAAGTAAGTCGTCAATACAATCAGTATATAGTATGTATATAATCATTCGATTGCCTCATTGATGATAGCATCTCATATAATTAATTATACAATAAAGAAATCAAAATTTGAACGAATTAATTAGTCCTTGTATATAATGTTATGGTAGTTTTTTTAGTACTAGAGATTTATTTTTATCCATATAGCGATCGCAGATTTTGATAGCAATAATAAATCCCTTCAGACTTTAGGACCTAGTACGTTAAAATGTATTATCATGTCGTAAAACTTTAATATACAAATGCACTGAAGCTATTCAAAACTTTTCTTTCCTGAGTAGAGTCAGTCTTTTTGTACCGGTATTTAAAATCATTAATAGATTAAATGTTTGCTTAGCACTAAAATAAAAAGAAGAAACTACTTACGAGTATCGCACTTACGATTATCGCGGTAATGTATCCACTGCAATATAATATACATCACCGTACATGCCACGTGCTTGTAATGGCGATACATTATTGTTCCAAGAGCTTGTAATGGCAATAAAGAACTGTTTTATGCGTGCAGTACATAATGACAATGCAGGCTATTCATGCCACATGCTTGTAATGGCAATACAAAACTATTCATAACATGTTGGTGAAATTGGAAATTGTTATCTTTATTTAAATGGTGAGAAAACACCATTAGTTATCATTTTATCATCTGATTGATAAATCATATAAATCATGGCTACTTTGTTTCTTGCTTGCAGTTCCCAAAAAGAGAAGTTGACAAAACTTTCTAACTCAGGCTAAAGTTGATGTACAAGATAGATCAGAACTAAACATTGGAAATGCATGGACAGAATCCCATGGAGTGACCACTAAATTACTCGACAAAAATACTGATGATGGGAATTTCTTCTATTTTAGTATGCGACGGCAAACAGATTGAATGTTTTTGATCACTGACGTAAATATTGAATGTTAAGTAGTAATTGATTGCCAATAAATGATAATTTTTTTAGTTCACTTAAGGTGAAAGATGGTATTTACTTCAAAATCATCACTATATATTGTATATACAAGCTTACCAGTCAAGTCCAACTGCAAACAACATATCATATTAAGAAGATGAAGTCACGTGATGTTGATTTAAGTTTTGCGGGTAAAATAAACATGCTAAGAATTCTTTTGAAATTGCGATATTATAGGGAAAATGATTATGATTCTGTTCTCTTTTGACCTAATGAAGACTTTTTTAACCAGCATAAAGTATGCACGCTGTACTAGATCAATAAGGAACTACATTACCCCAATGCTTTGATGTGAATGCGAGTGTTGTTGTTTACCCGTGATGGTAATTAGTTATGCATCTGCTTTGATCATACAATGGTTATAAGACTGATGTAAAAATATTTTCTACTTCTTTAAGATTTCATTTATTCATTTTGCAAGCATTTTCTCTGACGATTCGTTTTAATAGTTGACCTTTAATCAAGTAGAATCATAAACATTTGTATTGGGAGAGAAGGAAGTATAATTAGTTGAGATCTAAGAATTAAGATTTTTAATAAGAAAGGAAGTAGAATTAGTCGAGATCTAAGAATTAGGTTTTTTAAAAAGAAAGGAAAAATAATTAGTTGAGATCTAATAATTAAGATTTTTTAAAAAGAATGGAAGTATAATTAGTTGAGATATAATAATTAAGACTTTTAAAAATAAAGGCAGGAGAATTAGTTGAGATCTAAGAATTAAGATTTTTGAAAAGAAAGTTTAATGCTGAGTTTTAAATTCTCATCCATAGTTTCATTATCTTTGAGCATAGACAAATATTGAGAGTGGACTATGCGGTATAACAAAGTCTGCTTTTAGATTGTCCTTTCGCTACGAGGGTACATATATTTAAGGCAGGTCTCATTTATTTAATTTATTTTTATAAGCATTTTACCTCATTTGAAAGGATTTCTTGAACATCAATAAAAATGTGCAAATCCACTCATTAAATCCTCTTGGAATTAACTCAATCATTGTCAATGGAAATATCGTTAATCGAAGTAAATATACAGTAGTTTGATTTATTCATTAGTAATGATGATGTGATGAAACTTTCAACTCTTATGCACTTTACAGAGCTGCTGAAAACGTTCTTAGATTAAAATGTTTGTTTTATGTACACCGTATAGATATGAATTCAGATAGATATTTAAATTATATTTTATTATATGAATAATAGAAATCGACTAAATAAAACTGCAGTTTATTCAAAAACATGTGATCAAATAGAACTAAAATAATTATTTTGAAAGCCTCTTTTCAATCACAGTAATCTTAACATTAGATATATTGATCCAAAAGCTATTAGTCCTATCCTAAGTGCAAGTAAATCAACACATTTTTGTTGAGATACATAGTCTAAAACAAGTTATTGTGTAAACACCATATTTCTCTGTTTATTGGTAGTAAACTTGACCTTTTACCTCAAAACTGATAGGCGTCTTATTTACCCTATTGGATCTTATTTACTTTTAAGTGGTCTAGGAAAAGTCATTAAAAGAGTCTTTTTAGTTAGAGCGGACAATTGCATCATTTAGATGAGTGACAAAACCCTTCATTAAAAAACTTTCTGTCAAACTTGGACAGTTTTAATAATTAGCTTAAACATATTCTTGCATATATAGTAAAGTAGACTATATAGTACGGTCTATCGAGATAATATATATATATATATATATATATATATATATATATATATATATATATATATATAAAACAACTTGAAAGTAATCCATGCCAAGATACCCTTTTGTCAAATTGGGTCAAGTTGAAGATTTTCCAGTTTTAATAACTGGCGAATATGCGTCAGTTGTAAATCTGTGAAAGTCAAATAGATCACAATGCTTTCTCTCATTTTAGTCAGATTATGCCCACTAGGTTTTGAAAAACAATCGTTTTAATCTTATTTTATTTTTTGTATTGGAGGCCACAGTTCATGACTGACCGGCATTATTGGACACAATCTGAAAGGTCTTAATGCCATTTGACATCATGTACAATTCATTAAGCCGTATCTTTAGAAATTGCCAATAATAAGATGGTATTAAGCGAGCGACGTACAATACGATCATGACGTAAACCGCACGACATAAGGAGGAAAAGGTGAAGAAACAGCTGAAAATTTCAACCGAAGTTTAGATGATGCATCTCAGCGAGACTTCCTGTCGAAAATAGGTATGTGTGTCTGGATCTCGTCCAACCAGGTTTACTTCCCGCTGGCACCAGTGTCCCCTTCATGGACAGAATTATTTGGGCATAAAATTAATAAAGTTTAAATTTATAAGAATTAAAGATATTATTGATCTTGAATACGTTTATTCATGAATAATTTTTAAATTCAACTTTCTAGTGTTTAAAGATAATGATCAAAAAAGTAAAACCTTTCACTGATCCTAAAAACCTGAAGACCTAACATTGCATTAGATGTGATTAGAATATGTCACATAAATTAGACAACGGCAAAGCTTATTGTTGCATGTGCAACTTCAGTAATACGGTCAACTTGTGAATTTAACAAGCAAAGTTCATTCATTGATACAGATAGACATATAAAGGTACTTTGTTTTCACATCCATGAATACAGTAACAATATAGATCTGAACAAATAACAATACCACACACATGGTTTATGGAAAATGATTTATTGTCTTAAAGACATCGGCTTTAACAAGAAAATGATCAACCCAATTAAAAACATTACCTAAATCTAAATTTTAGCCAGACTTAAAATATTGACTGTTAAAACATTTTTTCAAACTTTGTTCGACTGGATGGTTTATGGATGTGATTATGATTTTTAACGTAGCTAGAAAAAAAAATTTCAGCCATATCGCTACGATGCCTGCAGTGTGGCAGTTTATAGTGATGTCTAGCACTGGGACATCATGCCGCAGACATGTAGCATGATGTTCCATCCAGTCACATTATCCTGACACCAGGCCGACTAGTCCTAACACTAACCTCTTAATGCTGAGCGCCAAGCGAGGCAGCTGTTAGTACCATATTTTTAAGTCTTTGGTCTGACTCGACCGGAGATTGAACCCACGACCTCCTGCATTCGAAGAGGACGCTCTAACCACTAGGCCACCGGAGCAGTTAGATTTCTGGAGGTTATATGCAGACCAATGATGACATCACGCCGTGGACGTGGGAGATACGAGCCTTTCACAAAGACGGAGTAACAGCTAATTGTGTTTAGAACCATAACGTTAATATCCTTAATTCATTATAAAAGTAAGTTTGCTTCTAGGAAAAAACAAAAACCTGGATAAAATAAAATAAAATTAATGTTTATACTAACCCATCGATGAACTCTTTAAATTTAGGATCAAACTTTTCAAAACCCAAAATATTTAATTAATTGACAGGATATCATCGCAACTCGTCATAAGAGATATAACCAGATGGAATTATATATATATATATATATATATATATATATATATATATATATATATATATATATATATATATATATATATATATATATATATATATATATATATATATATATATATATATATATATATATACACACATATATATATATATATATATATATATATATATATATATATATATATATATATATATATATATATATATATCCTTATCTCAGTGTCGTGTGCCATGCATTTCAAGGCTGTAATTCAGAGTTATCGGCCTTATACCAGCCAATCACATTACGTCTCTTCATTTATAGCCAATATATTCCAAAATGTCTTAACTATGAATTAACCTTTCATCCCACTATGGACTCTTAGAGGGCGATGTTAGACCTGTTATGAGTCTAATTACATAGTGCATTGCTTCTATATCAACACGTACATACTGACTAGTTTCTTTTGCCAAACGGTGTAAATCGGAATTCGTAATGGATGGACAATGGATGATTGAGAAATATTCGGATAAAATTAAGTTAGGTTAAATGTCGTACACTCAACAAATTAACAAAGAAGAGTACATACTAAAATGACTGACTGACTGGTGTTAAACAGCAAGCAGTGAAATGTAGAGGAACAGTTTAGTACTCAGTTCAGGCTAATTATGCGACATATCACAGAAGCAGTAGAAAAGTGTCAGTATAACAACTGTAGCTTTTTGTACGAGATTAACAGAAGATCGTTCATTTAAACTTATCGGTGACATAAACCTTATGGAAAATTGGGAATAAACTTGTGGTAAATTGTTAAATGCACTATCTTGACTGATAAGGTTATAGATGTATCCTAGACCTTCAATCATACAATCCACCCATTCCATAAAATGTGACCTTTCTTTTAGTTTGTAGGAATCACACAGATAAAGGGTAAGCTGTCATATTGTACTTGTTTAAAGTCTAGAAGGATATGATAATATATCACATACATTAAAGATATGTTCCAGACTTTGCACACGACGTCTTAAGGATCCAGCACTGTCCATGTTTAATGCAAAATATAGTTTAAGTCAATTATTTCTTTTTCTAAAAACACATTGTCTGCAAAAGTCATAGGACCGGTTCCCTGATCTCCACTTCTGCTCTCCAAGTCTTTCCTTTGCATTTCTGATGACCTCATCTGGTGTGTACGTGTATTGTGGGTCAGGACGACTTATATAGATATCTTGCTTCGATGGATTTATCTCGAACTTTTCTTCGACGATTGTTCTGGTGGCGAAAAGATGTTTTGCTCCATAATGAATGACCGTAATTGTCTTTTGACTGGGGTTGGCTTCTGTCAGGATACCCTGGTGCCAGATCCAGTAGTATCTGAACTCCACGATTTGTCCAGGAATAAAATCATCCCAAGATCTAACAAGATCCATATGAAGGTGCCACTTCTCTTTCTCAAATATATTGTTTAAGGTGCCTGGCAAATGCTCGGCCGCCTTGACAAATATGAATTCCAGATTTTCTGAAATAATAATAATAATAATAATAATAATAATAATAATAATAATAATAATAATAATAATAATAATAATAATAATAATAATAACGATGATGATGATGATGATGATGATGATGATGATGATGATGATGATGATGATGATGATGATGATGATGATGATGATGATGATGATGAAAGAAAACTATATCATAACAATAATAATATCCGGCCTTACACTTTCTCATTATAATTCTTCTTTACATAGTAAATGATCAGATCATCTAGACAACAAAAAGACTACTCCAAGCAGACGAAAAGGGCTCTCGTAAACTATTTGGGAGACTACATGCTAAATGATATGATGGTTCTCCGATTGGTAGATACAGACAGAATCCCATGTTAATGGCATGGAATGACTACATGACAGTCTTCATGGCAATAAAATACCTCTAATGGATCCTGGACATCTTGAACACGAACTCCTTGTCAAATTACTAGTCGAAGAGAAAGTCAGCAGAACTTATCGCATGCTGTAAAGGGACGATATAAACGTTTTATATTTACGATATTGGTCTGAATTATATATTTCGATCCAGACAATAGCGATCATGACCACTGTTATCAAAATGGAGTAACTTCTCGATAAGCGCTTGACTACAAGTATCAATCGAGGTACGCTGGAAAAATGGAAACATAAAAATATTAAAGTTTTGATCAGGAAATAATACATCCACTGGGTAGGAAGACAGGGTTGATGGAAGTTCAATTTTCATATCGAAGGCATGATACAACAACAAAGACAAGATAGTGCTACTAGAATTACAACTTCCATGTCGACGACAATACACAAGAACGAAGGCAAAAAATTGCTACTAGAATTTTAACCCCATGTCGATTAGATGGTACTATATAGAAGGCATCACACACTGCTGGTTGGAAATAGAATTATAAAGACATATCGGTACACATAAACTCTCAAGTCTAACGCAAGTAATAATGAAAATTAACTGACGAGAGAAAAGGCAGAAAGCACTTCAGCGACTTTAATAGTTCACGAATCCAACGCATACTTTGCTATCTATCTGAACCACTTTAAGAATTCCTGGCCAAAAAAATCAATAGTGTTAGTATCCTTGATGATTGTTGCTTCTGTGGCTAATCAGCGAATCAGTTGACATTTTATTGTCTATTTTGCGTCAGAGTTTACATTATAAAATCAAACACTCCGGGGAAACTATTTTAAAACAATGTACTGTGCCTATGAATGTCTATTTTATTTCTATCTAGTACGAATCCTGTACATTATGTATGTATGTATGTATGTATGTATGTATGTATGTATGTATGTATGTATGTATGTATGTATGTATGTATGTATGTATGTATGTATGTATGTATGTATGTATGTATGTATGTATGTATGTATGTATGTATGTATGTATGTATGTATGTATGTATGTTGAGAAGATTCTTTACCACCTCGACTGCTCGCTGTCTTCACATCGTTTCACCAGAACATGCAAAGCACAGTGTGATTCAGCGGTACAACATCAGAGGCCTTCCCAGTCAGCAGTGGGGTGAAGCAGGGCTGTGTCCTTGCGCAGACTCTCTTTGCCATATTATCCATGCTCCTTCAGTACGCCTTTGATGACTGCGACGAAGGAGTATTCATCCACATCAGGGCTAACGGCAAGCTGTTTAACATGACTTGTCTCCGTACAAAGACTAAAGTCACAGAGGTTCTTATCCGTGAATTGCTCTTTGCCGACGATACAGTCTTGACATCACATACCGATAAGTATGAGGTTTAACACCTCGTTGTTTCCCAACTTTGGCAAGCCGGTGAGTCGGAGTAATTACTACAATGTCTAAACCGTTAAATAATTCTATTACGCGTGATGTTTTATCAGAACTGCCAGGTCCATTAAAATAAACAGTTTTTTTTTGGTCACATAATCATATACTGATTGTGCTGATGATGGTTGTGACATCTATTTTGTGTAATATATTTCCCGGATCTAGAAAATCTGAGGGTTTATAATCAGCAGATTCAGAATAATCAAGCATCAGCTCATTCTTGACTCGCCATTGCCTCCATGGAGCATCACCAATATCACATTCATATAGTAATCCTATATTTTCTTTACTGATATAAAATGAGTCTGTGGCGACTCTAACCGCGGTATCAGGAAATCGGTTTATCATCGACAGTAGGTTGATGGAAAAACACAATCACCGAAGATCTTACATGAGTATTGCAGCCAGTTGCCATCATAAAAACACTATTCTTCCTGATTTCGTTCCATAGTTTACATATGCATTTTTCCGCCAAGCAAATGTGCCTTTTCTCGTCGTATTGGTGATTATCAAATCAAGTTCGACCTCGTCAATTTTAATCACATGCAGCGTCGTCAAGGATCCGATTAAGCTCCCTGTGTAAATTTCCCAATAACTTTTCTGGCCAGGTTATTTCCGAGTGTCATCTTATAGCGTTGGTAAGGTCCCACCATTTGTCCTACCACCGTTCGTGACATAGTCAGGGCTAGGGGCATCCAAACCTGTTTTTATGGGCGATATGAGATTATTGCCTCACTCACAATTAACAACGTAAGAATGTTCGCACTAAGCATAAACAGGAATAGTACTACTGGAGCCCAGCCTCATTCATTTTTCGCATAGCAATCCATCAGATTCAACTTTTGATTAGGATTATTGAAATGACGGCCAAGCCAAACAAAAACAACTGAATGAACATGTGCTTCACTCATATGATTTAATGCATGCGAATCCGGTTAAATCAAAATCTGGTCATTTATTGATGCCCTAGTCATGTCATGTGTAAGATATCCAAATCATTTAAAATAGTCCGCGTATTCGCCCATACCAAGAAAACTTTCAGGATAGCATGCAACCATGTCAATTAAGATAACTTAGTTGAAATTATATTTTGTATTCCACAGTCCCCCGTATTCATACTGGACACACGATCGCTGAACGTCCCCAAGAAATTCTCTACATATCAGTCTCCATGAAGTTTTTATCTGAGCACGTTGTGCAGCAA